>VMKM01001738.1:0-115543 GCA_008360985.2 Macquaria ambigua | reverse complement strand
AGGCTTTTGTAGAAGAGGTCAGTGCTGGAAGCTCAGTGGTGGAGACGCTGAAGTCATGTGACCGTGGTGTAGCTGGTTTATAGCCTAACGTTAGCTTTTTACTTATGGAGATTGCATTTACGCTTAACAAATCATAAAAGTGGTGTTCATTTGTGAAGATTATCCTGCTGAACAAAACGTGTAAGTATCATGAACTGTTTGCCACAGTTTTAGAGGGAACTAGGGCGATGCTAACTTCCGGGTTGGCCTACAAAAATACGTCTTCCCCGGAGCACTCCATTGCTGAACGACTTTACTTTTTCCATTCCCTGCAGAGTGACCAAACTGTGAAATCCACCAGCAGAAGTGAAAAAGTATTTGTCTGGTGGCTTGTTCTATTTTTGTACCCTGTTTTTTTGATTCTCATACACACACTGAACATTATGTTATTTATAGCAAGGTGACGACCGCATCCTCAAGATATCTCAGAAGAAGTTCTGTGCCAGTGGACCACATAACGGTGAGTGTTTATAACCTTCATGTAGTGTTTTAAAGGTTTTTATGGGACTCAAACCATTTGCAAATACACAGGGTTAATGCTGCTTTGTATACATTTGAAAAAAGAGCATGACTGTTTGACTGATATCTTGTTGTGCTAGCTTCTCATTGGCTCTTTGTCTTGTCTGTTGGGCAGGTGAGGAATGCCCCAACTGGATGGTCCCCATTAGCATTTGTACCAGCGAGGACCCGAAATGCACCAAGCTCAAGGTTCTGCTGGACAGACCCGAGACAACCATCACCGTGAGCGGCGTCGCTCCTGACCAGTGGATCAAGGTGAGTCCGAGTCACAGTTCTTCCAACACCAGCAGGTAATGTTTCAGGTTACCTGGGATATTTAGATGAGTACTTTTATCCAGGGTGTCAATTTTAGTGTTTAGATCCACAACAGTAGTCACCAGCAATCATGGATTCACCGATTCAACTTTTTTTCTAACTAAAGTCAGAGTATCTGCCGAGTACTGATCCGATACCTGGCATACAAAGACAGAGCGCATTGCATCATACTCTGAAAACCACGCCCACCAGAGGGGAAAACAAGCGGTGCCACAGTCTGCAACCAAGGGCCGAAACACTAACGAAATGCCTGCAGCAGCTAAAAGCATTAGATTTCAGCATGTCAGAGGGTTATTTTAGTACCTTATGTCTACCAGAGAGCAAAACTCAATAGTGTCGCTCTGTCTGTCCTGTCTCCTTACCTTGCTTTTCTGATCTGAAATGATCCCACTGAATGACCAGAAGTGAAATACTGTGATATTTACAACTATTTGATGGAATCACCTGGTAAGATCGTCATTTAGCCTAACAAAGATCAAAACCAGGCCTTGCATAGCTTAGCTAACTTCAACCTCTACACTTTGTCTGGCCACATTAGCAACTGGTTGTCAGCTGGGAGGAGGAGCAGAAGAGGATGTGGTCATCACTCACCCACTGTCAACCAGACAAAGTTTCTACAGCGTCTACTAATGAAGGGACATTTTAATCACTAATATTATTTCATCTTTTATTCTGGTAATTTGGGAGTGTAAAATTGGCTTTTTTCAAATGTGGCAAGAACGTGAATGGACTTGTTCGATCTCTCATGAGTGTAACTTGCAAATAAGCACAGCTGTTGATTATGTTGCTGTCCGAATGAAGAAGGACGTAAACAAAGGATTGAAAATGGATTGGGCTTTGTACAGCTGATACTGATCTATAAATAAACACTTGAATCCCCACCGCGCCAATCCTGTGGATCGGCTTGTTTGATGTTCCCGTTACCAACTCAATTATGAGCCAGCTACAGTTTAGAGCTACAGATCTGCAAAAAAACGGAAGTTTGAAAGACTAATGTTCTCTCTCTCTCCTAATGTTTGTTCAGTTAGAAGTCAGAATTACCAGTGTTTGGGGAAATTCTGCCACCACAACAAGTCTATTGTTGACTAAACCCCCAAGCATTAGCATTAGGATGATGCTGTTTCACTCGCTTTAAGCCATGCTGGATAAGAGCACTCAGTCTGAGAGTTAAAAACGGTAAGACTGCATTTTTCCCCACAGTCTGACCCAGTTGTGTCCCTGCTGTTTACAGATCAACCCCGGCACTGTGGGCTTCTATCGCATCCAGTACAGCTCGTCCATGCTGGAGAGTCTGCTGCCGGGCGTCAGAGACCTCAGCCTGCAGCCTGTGGACCGACTCGGCCTGCAGAACGACCTCTTCTCCCTGGTGAAACTCACATACATGCACACAACAAAAACAATCATTTCCTTTTTTGTTTTCTTCTTGGCAAAATAAAATCAGGGCAGGAAGACTGAATAATGAAAGTGAGGGATGATGGCTGATTCGCAGAGTGCAGAGAAAGGAAGAAAGTCATACAAGTGCAAAGTCAACTTAATTTGCTGATGATGTTGATAGAAAATGGCTCCTAATGATATTAATTGTTTGGCGTTATCACCAAAATCCAAACTTCTCCAAACTCTCTGAAATGGTTTTTGGAGAAACCAAGAACAATCAAGTGCACCAAAACAGAACTCTGGCATTGACATAAGATTCAAGATAGTCTGTTGTCTTTTCATGGAAATGTCCTGTAAAGTAATATTAACGTGACTCCTTTGAGACCTGAAACTCTCAGCAGTAAAAGGAGGTGTCTCATGCAGCACCATAGTTTTAGCTGATATAAAATGTCTTTAGGGTAACATTACTTCCCACAGTTTAAGTAATTTTAAAAAGGAAATAATAATGGAGAAAAGGTAAATTGATGTTTTTATAAAAAGGTAAAGCTTACCCTTCAGTTTTGTGTGTTTGGCGACAAAAAGCGGATGTTAAATGGGAAATTTCAAACATGACTTGTAACAGATGAAGCACAGTGACTCTTCATGCGTCCTCTGGTTTCTTCCTCCCTTCAGCTGTGAGTTGTGAGTCAGTTTGGTTTAAGATTTCATGTGCATCTCTTGTCTGTTTGAGATGAAACAGCTTGCAGCTAGCATCTCATCATAAATCTTTCTTTATTGAATTCCAGATGTTTTTAAACCGAACAGCAGGATTGATTTTGTTGTCGCCACATTAAACTGAAACTTCATAGATTCTGTTATCGTTTCTGTCCTGACATGGATGTTTACTGGTGGATGAAGAGCATGTAGAGTCTTTCTATTTTTTTGGTTAATACTCAGCTATCAAGTGGCAAAAAAGTTGACGTTCAGTCTCATGTTGCTTCACTTTCAGCTTCAAGTTACAAAATTGTCTCCAATCAGATCTTTAAGACAGACCATCCGCACTGTTATTTGCAAGATTTGCGGATTTGTGTGTCCAGACATCACCAAACTATCTGCATGGGTTGCTGTGGTAACGACGTAGGCGTCAGTAACTACGTACGCTGGTGACGCAGCTTTCCAACGTGGAAGCATGAGAAACGGAGATCCATCATCTCGCACTCCAAACAATCGAGCTGTCAAGTCGCAGCGCAGAACTCCTCGGTTGCACCAGACAAACTCGGCGACGGAGGAGTTCTGCTGGTATACAGCCGCTCTGATGTCACTCTGGATTTGACGTCGTCGTTGTGTGTAGCCTTGCGAGTGACACAAAAGACACTTTGAAATCCGATTTGAGCGTCCGGACTGAGACATCTGTAGAAATCCGATCAGAATCACATTTCAAACCACCTCCAAATGTGGCTTGGATCCGATTTCGAGTTTTTTTTTGCTGTCCAGACTTTCTAAAATCAATCTGGATATGCCAAAAAAACAGATTTGGGCTGGCAGTCCGAACAAGGCCGTCGTACAGCAGGCGTTCACCCTAAAACCTTCCCTAAAGCACGATGCTTTTATTCTGCAGGGATTTATTTATTTTTGAGAATCAGAAAGGGAAAGGCCTCTCTGAACTGTGCAGATGCTGAACTGTTTTGTGGCTTCAGTCTCGTGCAGGGATGATTAGCACGGTGGAGGTGCTGAAGCTGATGGAGGCGTTCGTCAACGAGCCCAACTACACGGTGTGGAGCGACCTCAGCTGTAACCTGGGCGTGTTGTCCTCGCTGCTGTCCCACACCGACTTCCACGAGGAGATCCAGGAGTTCATCCGGGAGCTCTTCACCCCCATCGGCCTGGAGCTTGGCTGGGACAGCAAACCGGGGGAAGGTGAGGAGGAGCTGGACAGTGGATTCCTTTTCTCTTTATTATCATTTAACTGAAATAATTTGTTGTAGTGTCTTCATTGATTTTATTAAGTGTACGTCACTTTATTTAGACACATTGCAAAAAGAGATATTTCAAGCTATGTTTGTCTCTCTGTCACCGTTTTTTAAATTTATGTATTTATTTTGAATCCTAAAAACTGACCAGCTTCCTGTTAATTTGCATAGAAATGAAAACTCAAATTTTCCAATGTGATTTACCATTAATTTATTATACAATTATCAAAGGATGTCTACAGTATGTCATCATTCACTATGCAGTACTACATACACGACCTGAAAAGATAGAAGACAGTACATTTATTTTATTTGATACCACTGTGAATTGTAGAAAATGATATACTTTTTTACCCTGTGATTAAATATAATTTAGCCGAGAGGTCTGAGTGAGGTGTCTGACCTGAATTTGTCCTCTTGAAGATCAAAGTGCTGCAGCGAGAGAGAAAGACGATAACTAATGATAGCGTGCTGGTTTTGTCCTGCAGGTCACCTGGACGCCCTGTTGAGAGGTCTGGTTCTGGGGAAGCTGGGCAAGGCAGGACACAAACCCACACTGGAGGAGGCCCGACGGAGATTCAGGGACCACGTGGACGGCAAGCAGGTCCTGCCTGCAGACCTCAGGAGCCCGGTGAGCAAAATAAAACACAGCCCGTGATCACGATTGTTTTCTGAAGCATATTCTCAAACAGCCAACATGTTTTGTGGTTTAAAAAAAAAAAAAAAAAAATCTTTTCAACATCTGACATTGTAAACCCAAACCATTTCCAAAATATGGATGAAACCCTCTTTTTTTTTTTTTTTTTTTTTCTAATTGTGAATTCCTTGTTTGGTCCTGCCTCTGTAGTGCTGTCTTTTTCTTAGCATTCAAATGTACTCTTGTTTTTAACATCAAATGGAGGCGCATGCTACCATCTTTTTATCAGCCTGTCTGTGACATGATGCAAGTTATCAGCTGCAGTGGCTAACGTGCAGTGAATACTTGCAGTGCACTTGATAAAATAGTATAATTCTGTACCAGGACAAACAACATCAGCATACCATGGCACATATTTTTACCGCTGTGCTGTTTGTGCTCCTCATACAGCATCTAATTTATATTTATTATTAAGTATTACATTTTGTTTGAGGAGGGGACAGCTTGTGTACACGTTGATTAGAAAATACAGGGACGGACCAAATAACATTAACATTTTACAGTATAAAGTAATCCAGTAGAACGTCTCAAACTACAATGAGATTGTTTAATTTTTAGATTTCAAAGATCATGTTTGAGTGTCATTTTGACTGTGTACATGTGTTGTTTTTTTCAGGTGTATTTAACAGTGCTGAAGCACGGAGACAGCGCCACATTGGACACGATGCTGAAGGTAAGACTGCAGCTAGCATGTTAGACTGTGACGTAGAAATGTTCAGGGACGATTGAACTTTACATTATCATCCTAAAAGAAGTGCTCATTTTCCAAAACCAGATTTATTCTGTCACATTTTTGTCTTTCACTCGCGCTCTTGTGCCCTCTAATGATCTCATTCTCCCTTTGGGTTCTCTCTCCATCCTTCTTCTTTCTCTCTTTCTTGTATATCTGTTCTTTGTCTGTGTCACTCGCCCCTTCAGCTCCACAAACAAGCAGACATGCAGGAGGAGAAGAACCGCATCGAGCGAGTGCTGGGCGCCATCTCGGCCCCGGACCTCATCCAGAAAGTCCTCAGCTTCGCCCTCTCGGTACACATGACCACCTTTACCGCATGTTGCTAAATTCTGGTTTTGTTTCTCTGGACGACAGGAAATGAAAGAGGTTTAATTTATTGTACAGTTCTGTTTTTACCCAGCGTGCTTATAATCGTGTGTTTTGCAGAAAAATCAGACCCAGTTTCTGTTTTTTATTTTATTTTTTAGTGCTGTTGTGCCTTGATGTGGCTTAATGATTATAGTAGACGTTGTAAAATGCACTGTAATAAAACTATAAACGTACAGTAAAGTCTCTGAAATACTCATCAAGTAGAAATACTTGTTGCTTTTCGGTTCAGTGTCCAAGTTGCTGATGCTGACTGCATCTGAACACTCGCCACTACAGCTAACCTCTCTCTGGGTCTCCTCCCCGACAGGAAGAGGTTCGTCCCCAGGACACGGTGTCAGTAATCGGTGGCGTGGCGGGAAGCAGTAAACATGGCCGGAAAGCTGCCTGGAAGTTCGTCAAAGACAACTGGGAGGAGCTTTACAACCGCTACCAGGGCGGCTTCCTCATATCACGGCTCATCAAGGTAAAAACACACACAGTCTCACAAGGTCATGTGTTAATGTGTCAGCATACGATTCGTTTCTTCACCACGGCTGATGACAACACATTTCTTCTGCTCGGTGAATAAGCAGAAAGGTGAATCGTTTAGGTTCTGGTCTGTTCATTTTCAGCCACTTCAGTGTCTGTGGTTTGCTTTTGTTTTCATTCAGCTCACATGTGTTTCTCCTCTCTGCAGCTCTCAGTTGATGGATTTGCTATCGACAAAATGGCTGCTGAAGTGAAGGTGAGAGTTCTTCACAGAACTACTCGCTTGTTTTCTACAGTTTCAACTGTTGTTTTTGAAGGGGGGGAATTCCAGTCAGTTTTATTTATATAGCGCCACATCATAACAAAGTTATCTCAAGGCACGTTTTGCTAATTCACAACTATAAATCATTCCATCTTATTTTCTTTGGTACTGATTTTTGAAATGGAAACTTTTTTTTTTTTTTGCAACATTTTTCACCACTAGGGGGCAGAATGACCTCAACAAACCCACAGTAACACAGCCCTGAAATGCATTTTAGCAAACACAGCAACACTGGCATCTCATTAGAGGCACCTGATGAATGAAATCTAATATTCACTCCACTTTTAGCACTAAACATAACCATATCAAACTGACTAAGTTTAACAGGAAGCAAACAAAGCACCAGGACAACTTCTTTTTATTATTATTAGGCTTTTTTGCCTTTTTATTTGTTAGCTGACAGTGTAGACAGGAAGGAAAAGTGGGGAGAGAGTTGGGGGTCGTGACGTACAACAATGGGCCCCGGGTGGAATCCAACTGTGGACGTTAGTCATTTTTGACCAAGAACATCTCACCTCAAGGCCCATTTAGTAGCTGTTCTGGAGCTTTCAATAATATCGCACAATCTTCAGATCTTCTTGCAGATAGAGTTTGCCCAATTGTCAAGGAGGCGTTCAAATTTCCATTTCTCTGAGCACTTTACAGATATTTTTTGGGCATTTTTTGCCTTTATTGGATAGGGACAGCTGAAGAGAGACAGGGAGGGGATGACATGCAGCAAAGGGCCCGGGCTGGAGTTGAACCCGGGCAGCCTTAGTACCTGGTACGCTCTCTACCAGATGAGCTACCGGGGCGCCCCCGCTTTAAAGGACTTCTTGTCAATTCCATAACAACTGGTCCAGGAGCCCAGAGAAAAGATGGTGTTGTTTTGTTTCTTTGTATTTCCTTTCCAAGAGGTCACCTTTTTTAAACTGCACTCTGTGTGTTTCTGTCCCTGCAGAGCTTCTTTGAGAGTCACCCGGCGCCAGCGGCTGAGCGTACGGTGCAGCAGTGCTGCGAGAACATCCTCCTCAACGCCGCCTGGCTGAAGCGCGACGCAGACGACATCCAGCAGTATCTACTGCAGCGCAAAGCGCCCCCCGTCTGAGCCGCCGCCTCCTCCAGCCCCCTCCCCCCTCCCTCCAGCGCGGACCTCCCAGCATCATAGCTGCCTCTGCCCCCCCCCCTCCCTTTCCCTCCTCAATACAGACCAGAGCGGGAGACCAGAGCGTACTTACAGCAGGCTTCATTTCTCTAAAGAAACTCTATGAATCAAGAAGACAAAGCCAAGAATTTAACAAAGTGTTGGAAACACACAGAGACTCTTTCTACGTTAACAAAGCAAATCCATTTTAGTCAGACCAGGAATGTAGTTTTACCCCCATTCTGCCCGCGAGCAGACGACACACCCACCAGGCAGCAAGTAACGTTAGAAAACCGACGCTCAGCGAAGTCGCAGAAACGCCACGTCCCTCGAAATGATCGCTAACCCTGCTAACGCACTCTGCATCACCCGCCCCATATGCACACCCTCATCCATCTCTGCGTCGTAGCTGAGATAACTGTGAATCCCCCCCCTTTTTTTTTCCTGCTGCCACTCATTTTGAATGCATGAAGTGTGATTTTCTGCATTTGCTGCTTTGTTTACTTCTGTTTGTTTTCTGTACAAACAAATTATTTGTAAAAAAAAAAAAAAAAAAAATCCCCACCTCCAGTTAGTGTTCACACCTTCTCCCTCCTCCTTCTCTTTCGGGCGTTGTGATTGGGTGAAAGCAGAAGGCACCTGGGCAGAATGGGGTTAATAACAGTAGTGTGTGTTGTAGTTTCCAACAGCACTGATTCTCCATTGCTAATAAACGGTTAGGACGAGGCGAGCAGCGCTAGCATGGTACTACATTGTAAACTGTATAATGCAAGCTTTTTTTTTTTTTTTTTTGTGGACGATGTTCCTTTTAAAAGAATTAAATGGAAAAGTTAATGATTACCTGTTTCCACCCCCCACACCCCCCCTCGAGCTCTGTTCAGGCAGAGTTTGTATAGTTTGAATCATCAACAAGCATATTTAAACCCCCCCTGTTTCTTTATCTGCCACACTCAATGAAATGAAGATATTGGCGTGTTTTATAAGACATCAGATGCAGTGATTTATTTAAATGTTGAGATAATCTTATATTCTGAGGAGAGAGAGAGAGGAAATAAAAGATCACAACACTACTTTACTTTTCGGGGCCTTTTCATTCTCAAGTAACATCAGGAAACGCCTCGTGATAGGGTTGAGAGTCCTGCGAGGCCCGGTCCGGACTTTGTGGACGTGACAGATCGACTTTTGACTCCGCTGTCAAACTTGGAAGCCTTAAAGTGGTCGACTGGTTTGCAGTAAATATTTAACACTGAAGTGGCGATAATAGGTGACTTCCACATAACGTCAAATGTATCTAATGTGACAGATTATGCAGACTTGTTGAACGAGTATATCTATATAGAATTTACAATTTGATGTGGTTTTTGAAAACATACCGTTAACATAACATAAGTTATCCAACCTGTTGTCGAGACCTCCCACCCCACCCCCCCACCCCGGAACATTTGTTGGTTTTTTTCTGTTTGTTTTTCTTTTGTTTCTTTTTTCTTTTCTCTCTCTTTTTTGTTTAAAACTACAGTTGGTGTTCATTAAAGTGAAAAAGGATTATAAAAAACAAAATGATGTGAAATCAGTACAAGTTTATTTTTAATGAGTGAGGTGTGAGTGTGCAAGCCTGGAAACGGATTTGTAATTTATCTTGAATTATCTCACACGTTCACAGGTGAGATGATCGTATTGGATTACAGATGGTTAAAGCAGCACTGACACTCGTGAATAGTGCGCGTGTGTGTGTGTGTGTGTGTGTGTGTGTGTGTGTGTGTGTGTGTGTATATAACAACTGAATTACACCTAATGAGAATAAAATTGGTTACAGATTGATATAGATGATTACAGAGAGAAAGTCGAAATGTCTGCACATTTTTGGTTTCATAAAGTGTCTGTAGAAACCTTTGAGGCAGCGTCTGGCTTTGAGTTTGTGCTGACCGTGCAGAGACCAGGGTTCACACAAAGTCTGTTGTGTTTTCAAGGTTAGGAATATGCTTAAATTCAAATATACTCCTTGAAAAATGCTTGAATTTCAACATAACCTGGTGTTTCATCATCGACACAGTCACTCATGTAAACCCTTAACACCTGTAACACCTTTTAATATTTGAAATGAAACGATCCCGTCGTCATATTTGTCTCCTGGAATTTATAGTAACAATTTGGATGTGATGATAAAGGCTTCGAGGGTCTGGATATTATTATATCAGTGCTTGAATTTTACTCTTAAGAAGCTGTACGAACCCTGAGAGATGTTTAATGTTTTTTTGTCTTTTTCTAACAAATCTGAATTTAGTTCAACGTGTGGGACGTCTTTGTGGAGGAAGAGGAAAACCTGTCAGGCAGCACAGCGTTGACTTGCCAAGGCAAACGTAAATATGCAGTCCAATAAAGTAAGACATGATGATACAGTATCTGTCACTACAAGACGTTTCTCAGGTGTATCACTACTCTTAACTGTTTTAAAACTAGTCTTTCCAAATCCTTCTGCTGTGCTGGTTTCCCTCCTCTCGTATGCAGAAGTGGAAGTTGTTTTGATGTTCTGGTTCAGGTCAGAGTTGTGTTGGAACGTCACGTCTTTCATCTTTGTCTTTTTCTTTTTTTTTTTTTTTTTTTTAATCAACTAAGAACAAGGTTGGATTACCAAGCAGGGAAAGCGGGGCCCCATACTCTCAAGGGTCCCAAAGGCCCCAGGTTGTCTGTGTAGCAATTACTTTATGGTAATTCAATAAATTGCAGATTTGTTTGGTAATACAGTACGCACCACTAGACCACGATAAAAACTAAAATGGTGACGGCCCCATGGTGGCAGCTACATTTTTTAAATTAGTTTTCGGGGGCCTTTGTTAGATGGCCGACTGTAAACGAAGGAACAGCGAGAACAGCGCTCTGCAGCTGCTACATTTTTACCTAACCATGACGCCCTGTCTTGTAGAATCTAAGTGTTTTTAGGGCATTTTTGCCTTTTATCCGATAGGAGATAGTAGAGAGCTGTCGGTAAATGTGGAAAAAAATGGGGATAACATGCATCAAATGTCCCTGTCCGGACCTGAACCGGGGACGTTGCAATTAAATGGTCTGTCATGACCCAAACATTTACTTTTATTACCTTTTTAAACAAATGCGTCTTTAATCAAATTAAATTACTGATATCCAGTTAGTTTTTCTCTTTTTGGGGTTGTGTTTGTTCTGATTTCTATTAGATTATATCTTGAGTTTATGTTTTTTTCTTTTTTTAAGTGCAGGGTCTTTTTATATCCGATTCAGTAAAAATAGAACAGTATAATGCAAAATAATATATAGCTACAGCCTTCAGATATCCTCAGCACTGTCAATTTTTAAGACTATAATATAATAATATGCATAATATCAGCTTATCATTGCTTCAGTATTTCTGTTGGTCATAAAGTTCAGTCTGTTAGTACATTGTTATAAAAACTGACCACGTGTGTGAGGTTTAACTGGGTCCTGGTGGGCGTAGTTAGCAGGTCTCACCAGTAAGTGGCGCCAGTGAGCGGTCCTCGGTTGTTGGTGTCAAAGGAAAAGGAAGTGAAGAAGTGAACTTTGGTTCCAGCAGGTTGCTGTTCTTAGACGAAGATGCTGGTTAGGAAATGACAGCTATGTAAGTAAATGGAGTGGACTGTTAAACGCCTTATTAATACATGTTTAATAATCAATTCGTAACTTAAATATCAAGTTTTAAGTTACTCGGCAGCCTCCATTTTCTGGAAACTTGAGCGGATTTAGCTCAAACTGAACAAGCTAGCAGCAGCGTTAGCTGCGGGATAGCTAGGAAGCTAACCTAGTTAAATAAGTAAGTAGCTTGCTGTTTAGCTCAGGCTAACGCTAGTCTTATTTCTACTACGGTGTGAGATAACGGGTAGGTTTTATTGCCAAATATTTATTTATATGAACACGTATACCTCTGTATTTTTTAACCGTTGTGTTGTACAGGTTGGAACTGCTGGCAGGTGCCGTGTTAGCACGTTAGTATTAAACTCAAATGCAGCGTTAAGTTATCGAGACTAATCGGTTTAGTAGTTGTTGTTAAAAACCAGGACTGTTCTGATATTAAACTTGCTGATAAAGCGAATATCAGGTGGTCCGTTAGTGAAAGACGTTAAACAACCGTTGAAATCCGTTTTCCTTCGTATCAAAGGTCAGACTCACCGGTAGAGATGTTTATTTTTAGCTCTGCTGCTGAGGGGCTTTCAGTCAGTCTCTTTTGGACTCAGGTTTCATTGAACTGTGAGAGGGCAGACTGTTAGCTCAGGTCTTTGCAGGTTAATGTGTTTTTACTCTTTAGCAGGAAACCTAAATAATGCAAGGGTTGAAGTACCTGCGGTGGGGTGATGATGATCTCTGGCTACTTTGTTTTGTAATTTGCATCCATTTCTTTAAAGTTACCATTTTCTCTTTGATAGCTTTTAGGTAATGCCCTAGGTTAATATACAGTCACACGTTATGGTGTGCATGTGCTTGGGGTGCTGTGTATATACAATGGACGCATTTGTAACTGTAGTGTGCTCACATACATGTCAGTGCTTTGTAGGATGTCCTGGTTTTCATCCTGTTTGGTGGACCAGGGAGCCCAGGAAGCCAAGGTAGCAACTAAAGGGCATCCAAATAACAATAAACAGGATCAAACATATTTGTGGCTGATTACTTTAGTTTCCTCCCAAATTATTTAGCCACAAACATGTTTTGACCCGATGTTAATTGCAATAGTGACAACTAACTGAATAGTGTATCAAGAGAATATCGACTGACAAGTAATCTTATCAAGCAAAATGCCACAAAATCTGTTGGTTCCACCTTCTCCAATGTGAAACTTTGCTGCTTTCCTCTGTTTTATATAATTGTAAACTGAATATCTTTGTGTTTTGGCCTGTTGGTTGGACAAAATAAGCAATTTGAAGACATCATCTTGGGCTCTAGGAAATATGATCTGCATTTTTCGCTGTTGTCAGATATTTTACATATTAGAAAATTGAAGGTATTAACAGATTAATCACATATGAAAGTAACCATTAGTTGCAGCCCTAGCTGAATGTTTTCATATTAAATGCATCACAGTGTTATTTTCTTTCTTTGTTTGGGTGCTTTGTGACGCTTCTCGTCCTGTTGTCAGGCTGTCTGGTGTCGTCCAGGCGGTGATTGACTGACAGATGCCTTCATCATGATGCTGAGCTGCAGCGCTCTGGTCGTTGCCCTCCTGCTGTCCCAGGTCAGAGGCTTCCTGAACTCCTCAGAGGACGACGCCATCCCCGAAGAGTGGGTGCTGCTTCATGTGGTTCAGGGCCACATCGGGGCCGGAAACTACAGCTACCTGCGCCTCAACCACGATGGCAGAATCATCCTGCACATGCAAAGCCTCAAGGGAGACGCGGACCTCTACGTGTCGGATAAAACCCTGCGGCCGAGCTTCGACACCTACAAGCTGCAGTCGGTCACCTGTGGCCAGGACGTGGTGGTGGTGCCGGGGGACTTCGCGAGGCCCGTGGGCATCGGCATTTACGGCCACCCGTCTCACAAGGAGAGTGAGTTTGAAATGCGAGTGTTTTTCGATCAGACGGCGCCTCAGGACCCGTTTGATAAGGGCTCATACACTTCAGAAGACGGACATAAGCAAAGGAAATCCCCTCAGACAGCAGAGGAGAACTTTCAGGAAGAGGAGTCGATCTTTTGGACAATTCTAATCGGACTTTTGAAAATTATACTTGAGATTTTGTTTTGAAAATTGTTTCCTGCCTTACTGCTGCGACAAAAGGAGATTCAGCTTTTTTTTTTTTTTTTTTGGCTCAGTCGGCCTTGATACATTAAAAAAAAAAAAAATTCTTTCATTCTATAAGGATGAGAAAATGTTGCACCAAACTCCATTGAGAATTCTGGCATTTTAACGATTCCTTTCCTTGTGATGAAACATACATACTTGATTAAAACAGTACAAATCCGTTGAAGTTAAAACTGGTCAATGGATCACTGCTGAATTTACCGGTGAAGCCTGACTAATCAGAACATGTTTCACAAAGTCTGTATGTTTGGTGATAAGCAAATGAACATTAGCTTGTCAGATTTAGCAGATTTTGCTTTGGTGTCCTCTCATACAAAGACAGAAGCGTATCAAGGTGAAGCACAGGTACATGTTTAGTCATGGCCTTAATTTGGGCCTTTGTGATTTTCTATATTGAACTGCAGTTCAACCAAAAGGGCAAGAAGGGGGAAATTTCTGGAGTCTTAAAGGATAGGTTTGGGTTTTTTGCAAGTTTATCTTAATACAACACTCACATGCCTTTTGTAAGTTATTGGTCACTTTTATAATTCCTCCTGTCCATACTGGTTGTGAAGTGACCCCTTCCCCGAGTGACTACACTGTAAAAGATGGGGAACAATCCGCAATCTGAGTTAAAGGGATTTTTTTAAACTTGGGCCCTATTCTTACATATTTTGGGGTCTAAATGTCTATTAAGTACCAAAAGTTTTGGAACTGGTCCAGTAGATCTCCTCAGCCGGCATCTACGAACAGGCTGCAATGGCTGCGACGTAATCCTTTGGGGCAATTGCATCCGTCAGAGTATGTCCACTAAAAGTGCTTGTTTTTGCCACTGACTCTGATTGTTATTTCAGTGTCTGACAACATTATGGAAAGGATCCCTACAGAGACAGACCGTTTAGTTAAAGAGTAAGATCCTTTTTGTTTAACCAGAAACAGAAAGTCTCGCTCTGAAATCTCACGAGAGGTTGACTTGTTGTAGGAAGATCTAAAGGGATGGCCATCGAATTCTAATGCCTCATCTACTTTGTCAAAATCAGCTAAATATTCAGGCATGACTTTGGAAATAAATTCTTCCTAGCAGTTCCTCTGTGTAAACTCTTCTCTCCAACTCGGACTCACGTTTCCACAGTCGTCTTCTGTCAACTTGACCACTTGCGAGATTTCAGAGCGAGACTTTTCCTTGAGCAAGATTTCTGTTAATGGTGAAACAAAAAGGATCTTAGTCTTTAACAAAAAGGTCTGTCTCTGTAGGGATCCTTCCCATAATGCTTCAAATGAACTACATCTAAAGGAGTAGTGTGAGCACCTGTTTCAGACGGCGGGGTAAAAATCCTGCCTCCATAGCTTCCTCCTCACGCTGCCTGCCTAGTCTCTCTTCAAGAACTCTGTCCTCTGTGCGTCTTTGTGGTCTTGATAACGGTGCACACTTTCAGACAGACTCTCCTTGAAGGCATTCATGGTGTTGCACTCAGTTGATCGCGCAAAAAAGTGACAAGTAATTGTGTGAAGAACGGGGGAAACAAATAGATCTTAAGTAGCTGTAGCTGAATCATGTGGGTGTTTCCCAAAGTTACAGTCTTTTTAGTACGAAATTCTGTTTTTCATGGTTCTTCGCTGAGATGCATCCTGGTAGTCGCATGTAGGTTCGTCGCAAGGACGCCTTGTGCGAAAGTACCAGGACGAAGATACTGACTCGATTTGAACTCCAGAGTGCTGAAATCTCAGTTGAACAGATGAAAACAGTTTCACACAGAGATTTTGTCGTTCATCTCTTACAGTGTAGTGAGGTTAGAACGGGATCACAGAAGGAAAGATTACAGCGACCCATAACTCTCACAATGTGCATGAGGCATCTGAGTATTGTATTAAGATGAACCTATCCTTTAACTTCAAATCTTCAAATAAAATTTAGCATCAAACAGAGATGTGGCTGACTCTGACCTCGGCCTGTGAATAAATGAAGCCGCTTGTCTTAACTCTGCATATCAACACCACACAGGATGTGTGTTGGGTTTAAATATCCAGAGAAAAAAAACTGAGCAATACAGTCACTGTCAGCCATTTTGAGACGTACATGAGGGACCTTCAGGGCAGGTTTATTGTTGGATGTAAAGGAAGGCCTGAAAACTGTGAAGGGACGATGGTACTTTGCCAAGCTACAGGAGCCCTTCATTTTCACCAAAGCAGACAGTTTAGTTCACTGGGGAGTCAGTGAAGGTAAAGACGCTGCTGAATATGCTGTCGTGATTCTTTTATGAACATATTGCTACCAACATGTTAACTTTAGTAGCGGCATTTCATTTGGTTTGATCACTGACTTTGTTTTGTGTTTTTGCCTGTTGGACAAGCTCCTGATTTAAACATCACCTCCTGCGTTGGGAGTTCAGCTACGAGTAAACTTGCGACCACTGAGCAGAAATGTTCAACAGTGCCTTCAGATCAGTCTTCTGCAGGGTGAACAGCCGAGCGGGTTTTCCTGTTTCCAGAGACGATTCAATCAGGTTTCTAAATAAAGCAGTTGTTTTACAGACTGTTGAAATGTTTTGTCTCGTGGGTCTTTGTGTCAGATTTGATCAAGTGGAACCTGGAGCTTAAAAGATTGACCTCATTACCAGAAGGTTAATGAGTCTGAGGAGAAGCTGGGAAAATGCTGCTCACTTCCTTAAACGATATTTGCTGCCACTAGATGTTGCACCAAAACAAATGGGCGTCAGCCTCACCTCCCCCCTAACCAGAAGCAGCCCTTAGCAGCCACCAGACTCCATTGACAAAAACACTAATTTTACCTTGCAGATCATCGTAAAACTATATCTTTACATCGCAAATAGTTGTTGGCTGCTATATTAATGTTCAAAATCTCACATATAGCACCTTTAATGAGCACTGAAGTGCAGGGCTCACCCAGTATCAATATACAGAATCAAGTCAGGTGTGGAAAAACACCTGCTCACTTGTCTAGTTGATGCTCATCAAATTGAACTGCCTCATTAATGAGAAATTCTTTCACGAATTTCATAAGCAACAGAGAAATCTAACTTAACTAGCATTAAGCTATAAATGTGTCATGACTCATGTTTACAATGATAAAGATCATAATGTAATAATAATCAGTGTAATGCTTCAAACAATTCAGACTGTTCACGTCAGCCTGATCCTATTACATCCTTTTTTTCCAGCAGCAGATACTGTGTGACGCATAACGACAGCTCTTCAACAGGGCTGCAACAGTTCATTCATTGATTATATATTTTGTGGTATGTTTTCATCTGCAGAATGTTAGAAAATTACAAATGGGTATCGCAATTAAACTAGAGAAAACTTTAACAAAACATCAACAGCCACTACACTGCAGCATTTAGATGATTTTGAAGTAAATGAAACATTTTTTTCAATTTACCACCTGTTAGACTGAGTCAGGAGCCTTGTATTGAATAATAATGACACACTGCAGAGATAAGTTTGATATTGGTCTTTTTTTCTAATGCACGACCATTTTTTTCACAACAAGAAACCATGTGTTGAAGATTTATAAATAAAATTTGAGATGTTTACCTGCATTCAAGACACATTTAGGTCTTTAACATCTATGGAAGCCCATTTCTGCCAATGTGATGAAAAAGGATCCTATAAGTCATGAGAAATTCTCAAAATAATGACGTATTATAATAACTTATTTTGAGATACTAACTTATTATTTCGAGAAAGTTTCTCATAATGACTTACAGGATTTTTTTTTTTTTTTTATAATCACATTGGCAGAAATGGGCTTCCATACCGGACATAAACACCTTTTAATACTTTCCAGGACTTCTAAAATTTAAAAACAATGGAAACCTTCGTTTAAACATCAGTCATCTGCAAAAGATGAGGCTTTATTTACAGCAGTAAACCCAGTCAACAGTTGGGCTCAGATCTACAGAAACAGTCCAGACCTTGGTTTTGTTGCTGCATTAAAGCAGCCTGAACAGGCTCCCTGACCTTCACGAGTTTGTTTACATATTTATAATCATTGGGAACAAATGAACCGTCAGTCTGTGTGGGAAATATTCCAGTTTTCATCATCATCATCATGTCAGTCTGGGGGCCAGCTCGATGCTGTTGATCCTCAGCACCGTCTGTGGCTGGATGATGATCCTCTTGCGCTGGAACCGGTGTCTCTTCCAGAACCTCATGTGGACTTTGGGCCAGGACTCGGTCTTTTCGATCACGGTGGCCTCGACCCTGACTAGCTCCTTCCCCAGCAGAGGCCTGCCGATAAGGGTGAAGTCCTCCGCGCCGACCAGCAGCACCTTCTCCATCCGGATCCGCTCCCCGCACTCCGCCTCGATGTGGTTCTCGATCAGGATCAGGTCTTCGTCGGTGACCTTCCACTGGCGGCTGGCGAAGTGCACGACGGCGAACAGCCGGCCGAAGTCCTGCTGGTTGATCCGTTGGTTCACGGTGCTCACCACCGCGGCGTGTCGGCTCCGCTCCTCCTCCTCCGGGACCAGGATCGCCTCCGACCACGGCGGTCTAGACAGGGATGTCCGGGGCACCAGGTCCCGGCTCATGGAGCTCTGTGTTCGGACAGCAGCGGGGAACAGGAGAGAGTGTCTGGATAACAACATGCTGCATGTCCTCCACAGCCCTGCTCTGCTCAGCGCCATCTTGACAGGAAATGTTTTAGCCCGCACCGCACATGCGTGACTTCTATATACATACCGTGTGTGCGCATGCGTCACCTTCACCACCTGACTTTTCTCTGCTTTCAAAAACATTTTATCAGTGGTGGGAATAATCAACACAAACCAAAGTTACTTAAGTAGTAAAACACCACTAATATTCTTAATTACAAAGTATATTTGAGCAAAATCAAACAAGTATTACAAGTGAAATACACTTAAAAAGTAACGGTACACATGGTGAAATATTGTTCGTAGAGATTTATTCTTGGCAAATTATTCTTTAATCAACAAAAAGCTAAATGTTGAGATGATTTTCTTTCTTTCTGATGTGAACTTCTCATCATATCTTACCTGTAAATAAAAAAAACATTGGAATCCTCTTATAAACTGTATTATAAAAACATACATCTCACTACATTTTTCCTTGTTTTTTTTCACAACTGTTATTTTTTCTCTTAAATTAGACATGACCACAATATTACATATGCTGTTTCTACATGATGTAATGTCTCCCCATACTTGTATGTTCGCTGACTGTTCTATTGTATACTCTTCTCGTTATTGCAATACATTTATTTATTTCAAAAATAAGAACATACCTATACATAAATATGGTGGTCCGGGTCTGACTACTTCAAGGACTGTTGGATGACTACATTGACATTAGATAATTTACACTTAAAGAATCATGTTTATGAGGTCGGTGTTTCTTTTACAAGTAAAAAAGTAGTCTACGAGGTAACAGTAAATAAAATGTAGCAGATAAATATAGTCGTTAAATTGTAATCCCTCAAAAAATCTAAAACAAATGAAGCTTTGTAAAGAATAGAAATCTCCGGCAGCACGTTAACGCAGCGCAGATCTGCCTCCATTTTGTGTCGGTCGGCCCGTTTCCGGGTTTCTGAGAAGGAACCGATAAAACGGTGTCAACTGGGGAGTATGGCTCTGCTTGCAGGTCGGGAGTGCGGGTGAAGTTTTCCGTAGCTACCTGAAGCTGTTAAAAGTGACTTTTAAACGCATTCAGCAGTTTGTTTTATGCGCTACGTTTTCGCAAAGACCTCTTGTTGGCAGAATTTACAGCCAGCCGGACTGCGCTGACACTGACAGCTGGAAAGTAAACAGCTCGATGCTAACCAGCTAACTGCAGCTAGCTTCAGTATAACCGCCACTAGCTGAGCTGGTAAACCGTCGAGAGCAAGCTAATGTTAGCCGGCTAACCTGCGAGTGTTTTCGGCGGCGTTACGTTACATCACCAGGACTTGCCAGCACCCTCCCATCCTAATTTTTGTTCTGCTCCGACGAAGGATTGCCACAACAGCACTTTCCATTCATGTTGTTTTTGAGGACGAGACTATCAAACCTCCTCTTCTTCGAGCCAGGGTAAGTCAAATTCTTAAGACGTTGAAAGCTAACTTTACTCCACCTAAGTTTAAGCTAGTACCAGGTATGTTTGTTCCAGCGGATCCTTACCTGGGAGCGGCTGGAGCAACCTGCCCAGGCCTGATAAATCCTGTTTTACTGAGCTGTGTGTCGCTCGGTTGGTTTGTGTGTATTTTCTCGCAGGAAACTCCAACAACATATATGATTTATGGTTTTAATAACTAAATAATTAAATGCGTGCTTGCTAGTTAGCCGAAGAGGATGTTTTTTATGGCACAATCTGCTCCTGGAAGTGGGTGAGCACACAAAGCAGGCTATGTTATGGTAATATAGGGATGTCAGTGCCCCAAAAAAGCCTAGAAACTCACAGAGCCACAGGCCTTTAATTCAGTTTATTTCCTGGACCACAAAAGCATCTAACTTCCTCATACAGCCCCCCCACCCCCCTGGTTGTGTTTTTCTGTGCGGCGTCACGCTGTTGATGTTGATGTGGGGAAACTTTTTTCCAACTGTTTGTGAGAACAGCTTTATGGAGAGCAAACCTCAGCGATCAGGACCTTCTCAGGAACTCGCTTTACTTTGATCTTGAATGGAAAGGATTAGTCAAGATTATAGGGGTCAAAGGTCAGGACCTGTTGGTTTTATCAGTGTATAGCTGTCAGTTTTGCATGTGTTTGTCTGTGTAAATAAATACATATATTATCCAGAGATTTTCTAAAAGCCATAACATCCTAACAATAAGCAGAGACTGATATGGGATTTTTAATATTGCTACAAAATATAGTTATAAAGAATTTAAATATCCAGTATCCTATATGTCATTTTCTTATGTATCTTATGAGGGGTTTTCTTATTTCTTTTACATGGTGAACAGAGTCATGGTGTGTTTTTACATGTGTAATGCTAAAATGCTGAACAGTAGTGAGTATCATTTAAAGCTTTTCAATACCTGTGCCAATAATACAATACTTGAATTTGGGTATCAATACCAGAACACTTTAATACCTTTCTGAGTATAAGCACACTTTCTACAAAAATGTTTTGGTTTAACTTAATTAAGTCAAACTTTTAAAGCATATCAAAGGTGTCCTGACACTTATAAGAAAGATTTTTCCTAAAAATATAGTATATAATTGACAAAATGCAGTTTCAACTTTCAGTTCTTGGTAGTCGCAGACACATTTCGGACGATACCCAGCTCAAAGCTGACCTGTCAACGTGATAGTATAGTTTTAAAATTAAGTCCATCATAGTAAGTCTTAGTGTCGGATCCCACACTTTTGCTTCCTAGGGAGGAAAAACTTGCCTTTTTTGCTTTTGACTAACAAAATAATGTCTGCAATTCAATAATACAATATATGAGGATTATTTAATCTCAAGCCTAACATTTCCATTTTATTGTACCCCATGCAAGTCGCTACCTCACTGTTTCCCAACGGTTGGAATTGGTGCTGCAGCCCATTAATCACTAAGTCTGTCGACAGAAAATTAATTTTGATAATCAATGTTAATCTTTTAAGTTGTTTTAAAGCAGAAATGCTAAAGATTATCTGGTTCCAGCTTATTTTTTTTTTTTTTTTTTTTTTTTGGCATCCGCTGTAATTCAGAAGAGAAGAGTGTAGATATTCCAAAAATAGAAAGTAATGTTGGCTGCAGCAAGCCACTATTTTTAATATCCATTAATCTGTCTTGCGTGTGAGATGTCGTCGTAATGGAAAATTCCCATCATACGTCACCAAACTGATGTCCTGATAGTTTATGTTGTAAATCAAACTGTATTCAGTTTACATTCATATCAAACAAGCTGTAACAAACAAGGTTTTGGTATTTTTACTTAATGAATGACTTAAAAGATTAATTGATTATCAAAATTGTCTCTGATTAAATTTCTGATGATGGATTAAGCAGTTATGCTGCATTCATGTGCTCCTCGTATGGTCCCATTTCCCGAGTTGGGAAGTCGTTCTTCCGACTTCGGTGTGTTGATGAGCTTTTTTGTCGTAATGTGGAAACAACATGGACGCTACAAAGAAGATGTGTTGTGTTTTATTGCTCAGAGCGTTTAAACAACACATTGATAGCTGTTTCTGGGCGATGGGTTGGCTAGACTTGTTGGTGCACCACTACATTTCCCAAAACCACTAAAATATTGCTTTACCTGACTTGTTATCAGGGTTGATGCTAATAAATAACTTTTCTAACTGATCCAGGTCACTCTACGTGGACAGCATCTTGATATGCAATATGTGAATTACTAAAAAGTTTCTTAAAATCAACCAAACATTTACTTTTGTTCACCATGTTTCTGCGTGTATGACATCAAATTTTGTCAAGTTGTGTACCAAAATTTTCACAGACTTTCCAAGTTTTTGCTCTGACTTGAGAAGGTGTTCATGTGAATTTTCCCAGTCCAGGGTTAATCAACTAATTGTTGCAGCTCTAGTTTAGAAGCAGAGTGATTAAAAACCCTGATAAATACCAGCGAGGCCGGCAGTGTATGTTTTTGTTTTTTAGCACTAAAAGTAATCTAAAACATTTACATGACATGGTTTTATCCATCTCAGCTTCAAACAGAATAACGCTTCTGTGTGAGGTGCGTTTGGATAATTATTGAGATTATTAGTAGAATAATAACAGGCTTAATGCAAACAGTCATCCCGACTGTCTGTTTGTGTCTCTGGCTTCAGTCTCTGTGCACTCAGCAGATCTTGAAACATTTCTTTTTCCTCCAGAGGAGAGATACCCCCCCCTTTAGTTTCTGTCTTTCCGTTTAAACCACGTCACCGACTGACTGGCGAGCTTGCTCGGTGAGATTCCTTTGGTTTCCCTCGGTGAAAACCTGCCCCAGCGCTCAACCAGGCAGCCTGAGGAATGGAGCAGCAGCAGCAGTGGAGGGTGAGGGTGGGGTGAGGAGCCAACGCCGCCTGCATGAGCCAACAATGGGCCCAGACAGCGAACTGGTTTGGGGAGATCCAGTGACCTCAGTCATTGTGTGCAGAGCTGACACGCTTGGAGCAGTTTCAGGTACAGGTGTATCATAGGTACGTTTAATATGGACAGGAATAAGTTGTTGCTTTGAGTAACTCAGTAACAGGCCGTCTTTACCTCCAGTCTAAATGGACAAACTCCTCTTTGATCCGTAAGAGAAGCAACTTTTACAGAAGTGAAAATGAGAAAAACCACGTCATCATAAAATAGCATTCTCTGTATAACCATGTGTTTTTGTTTTGATAATTAATTGTGAAAATAGTCGGACGTCAGATGAAAAGATCAACTCCAGTGTTTCAACGAAAACGATCCACAGTCCTCGTTCTGTGTAAAAATGCAGGAGTGCTGCAGGAATGAGAACTGAAACCCGGAAATGAGTTAGCATGTTAGCTCTTCCTGTTCCCTCGTCCGGAAGTCAAGGGACAAGCTTAAGCTTAAGAGGTTTTCACGTTTTGTTCTACGACATAAAATACGTCAGTAAATACCCCACTCGTGAATTCTGAAGCTTTTACATGTCTTAAAAAAGGCGGTTGCTAATAGAGGTGTGGAACAAAATCGATTCTTAGATGCATCGCGATTCTCTTTTGAACGATTATGTCTTGATGCAGAAAACTCAATAATCGGAAATTTAAAACTCAATTCTCAACGTTATAATCGCCTGTAACAATTTCGTAAGACCGGGCTGTACATAGTATGTTCCTTGCGGCTGAACCAATTGGATGGTGAAACATAACGGACATAAAACATGTGCTTTGTGTTTACGTTTTAAGCTAGACTACTTGGGCTGGTGAGGACGGCCGAGCGTGAGCAGCCGAAGATGTTTGGCGAGTAAATCTCGCCAAACATCTTCCTCCCCAATCCCCAGGCATTGAAGACACCAAAGTCAGTAGCACTCGTCCTCTGGTGTTCATGAATTTCTGCACCAAATTTCATGGCAATAGTTGTCAAGATATTTAGCTAAGGATCAACAGACTGCCATCCTCGTGGCTACAAATGGGTTTAAAGCTGAGATTTCATGGCACCACGTCTTTCTCTTGGCCCTCGTTGTGACACTGAGGGTCCCTTGTCGAAATGCTCTTCTTCTCTCCACACTTCACTGATGTATCCCAGGAGCTGCTTCAGCAACTGCGTCCTTCTACCAAGAATTTCTTCCTCTTTGATTCTCAGCCATTTGTTTCCACTGTGGAGGATCAGGGTGAAACGTGTTGGCATCCAGCTTCAGTGATCTTGTTTTCTCTTTAACGCAGCATTCGTGTAAGCAGCGACTGCAACTAACCCCGGTGACCTCATGTTTCTACAAATGGGTGGAGGGAGTTTCTCCACCTTTTAAGCCTCATAAAACCTCGATGATGATTTCTGAAAATGAGTGATGATATTCTGAGGTTTCCGACAGTTTTCTGTCAGATCTTTTACTCTCATCTGAGCCATGTTTCATGTCACAGTCACTTTAACAGACAGATAATAAATATATATATATATAGCAGGGAAAAGAAGAGTATATATATACATATATATATATATATATATATATATTCTGTATTGTAGCTCACCCATCCTCATCCAGACTGTCCCACTGGGGAAGACATTTCACACTGTGGCAGAAGGTAGACAGTTATTTCATTACTGGCACAGCTCTGTATGTAGTATTTTAGGTTTTCTAACAATGACAAATGTTTGAAAAAGCCCTACCCGTGTTTGGTAAACACCACACAAGAATACATCGAAAAAGATGGAGTATGACAGACCTTTTGAAGTAGAGTGTGTATTTGTCAGGTTATTATGCAGATGTGTCCCCTGCAAAAAAGAACAAAATGCCCCTATAAATGAGTTCAAGCGAACAAAAACACATCCTTTGAAAAAAGATTTACTTCTTACCTTCTTATGGATCTATCGATGCCAAAAAGAGCTACATCTTTTGGTGTTGTAAGTGCATTAAAGTTTTCATGGTTTCCGAGAAAGGAGCCATTTATGTTTGCTGGCCACAACAGCATACATCTCATTATTCACCTGTGACTGCTTCATCAGTAGCAGGATTTTTACACCTGACTTCCAAAGCAGAGCTGCCTTTCAGTGCGGCTGCACAGTCAAAGATGCTCTGCATTTAAAAGATCATTTGATTGGTGATTTTTCAGCCTGATCAGTTGAAATGTGTTGTGTTGTTTTGCAGGAGTCAGCGTGTGTCGTCCCAGCTGAGACGGTGAAGTCACCGGTCCTCACCCCACACAGAGAGGTGCCAACAGAGGGACAGGATGCCTATTCCTCCCCCTCCCCCTCCTCCTCCAGGACCCCCACCTCCCCCCACCTTCCATGAGGTCAGTGACCGGACTGAACACACACACACACACACACACACACGTCACAGCCGAGTTCATCTACAAGACAGATAACTTCTTGCATGATGAGACATTTGCAGTAAGTCTGTTGCCTGAAGCCATTCACATTATATGGTGAGGAATCACGCGCTGCCCGGTTCTGTCACACGTTCATCCAGAACAGTTTACTGTAAATATTCACTGGCTTCTACTTTATTAGGTACACTTGTTTAATATAATACAAAAGCTCTGCACTAAATCCTGCCTTCATGACGCTTAAAACTTTAAAGTCCCGGTAGTTGAATCAATGCTTCGTGTTTCCTTTTTTTCCCTTCATACTTCTTCAATTCGATAATCAGCATCTGTAGAAAATTACAGGTGAGCAGCTACCTGTTCTTTGACTCATTTCCACTGCATGGTACGGCTCGACTCGACTCGCTTGGAACTGTTCTTTTTTGCGAGTCAAGCCGAGCCGTACCATGCAGTGGAAATGAGGCTTTTGACTCATTCTTGATTATAATAATGATAGTAAATTTGGTTTGGCTAGATTGGTCTAAGGAAACACTGAGTATTAACACACTGTATAAGCACAACAGGACAAGACTATAAGGGGACAGTAGTGCACAGCCGCTCACAGAAACATATTTGATTTGTTTCAGGAGAAAAGTCAAATACTTCCTCTAAGAGATCTGTAGTGTAGTTACTTATTATTGAACCTGAAGACGATCATGTTCCTGGCATGAACATCAGAGAGGCTAATTATAGCAAAACATACAATTTCTGCCAAAATCCCTAACCTGCAGTGCAGTAAACCAGCTGCTGAGTCACTTGACTTTTGTTTACAAGCCGTGGTTCTTTTCTTTTAAGTGTGCAGTGTGAACCCACACAAACCCAAGTCCATAAACTTTTCACTACGGCTCAGACCAGAGGAAATGGAGGTGTGATCGCGTACTTATTAACTTCCTCCACAGGCGAACACGACTCCTCCCAAACTGGGCTCATCCGAGACCAAAGGCAGAGGAGCGCTGCTGTCGGACATCTGCAAAGGAGCCAAGCTAAAGAAGGTCGCTGTGGTCAACGACCGGAGCGGCCCGATTATAGAGAGTGAGTCAAAGCAAGTTCATTTCATGCACACACACACACACACACACACACACACACACACACACACACACACACACACACACACACACACACACACACACACACACACACAAACCTGAACTGATGTGTAACAGTGAGCGTATTCAATATCTGCACAGATGTCAGTAGGAGCAGATAGTTAATGTGTTTTATGAAGTAAGGGAACATGCAAAGAACATTTTATTTATTCTTTACCTTGGAAATAGTTAGACAAAGTAAACTTAACTCAAGGTTCACTGACTAGCTTTTCCTGGAGCTTTCAACCGCATTTCACCGTCTTCATAAAACTGAAAACAACTGATCAAACTGAAGAAGACTGTGAGATGCAGTTGAAAGCCCAGAAAAGCGAGTTAAGATTATTTGTCAAAAAATAAAAGTTGTTTTGTTTGTTTTTTAATAATTGTGAGCTTTATTAACCAGGGCAGCAGTGGAGCTATATCTCCTTAATTCCATGAATGTATAAAAGAAACCTTTATCATATATGTGCTCCATGTTGTGATCGATATCTTTGCTCTGATGACATCAAGAGTTGGTGATTTGTAAGAGCGCTTTGCAGGATCATTTATCCATTTAACCAGAACCTGAACTCCTACAGTTCTGCCGTGTGCTTAGCTACTTACACAGGAAAAAAAGATTATTTTGACTCTAAATTAGCATTTTCTTATATATATTAAAAAATGCTTACTAATCTTCAGTAAAGGTTTGTAAGATTCTGTGCAGATTTAAGGGCATTTATTAAAGGCTGGTCAGTCCATACTGTTTAACAATTAGTGAAACTGTTTTGTTTAACAGTTTCAAAGAAAAGTATGAAATATGGAGATATTCAATATCATCAGAAGACTTAAATATTTTGCTGTATAGAGCTGGGAATGGGCCGTGGTCTTGGTCGCTTTTATACTCGTAATAAAGAGGAAATAGAATATTTGCATGGAAAGGAGGAACTAATTCCACACACCACTTTTCTAGCAACCCGTTTCTGACTTGATAAAGATTAAACTCTGATAGAAATGTTGCTGATGCAAGGTTGTTCCTCCCTCTCTCTGCACACGTATCCTGTCCCATCTGCCGTGATGTTGAATAACTCCTCTTCTGTCCAGATATTTGAATATTAAAATGTATTTCTAGTTCTGCTTTCACATTTGTCTATACTGACATGGGTCTCATCTTTTCCCCAGAATCAGGAGGCGGCGGAGGTGGCGGCGGTGGAGGAGGAGGTGGAGGATTTGGAGGTGGAGGGCCGATGGGAATGGGAGGCCTTTTCCAAGGAGGTGTGCCAAAATTACGCCCAGTTGGAGGTAAAAACGTTTAGTTTGTGTGTGTTTGATTTATCTTTGCTTTATTTCTAATGTGAGTATTTATATTTGAAAGTGTGATAGTATTTGCATGTTTTCTGTAAAGCGTGCACTGTTTTTTTGTCAAAGTGTCCTTATCATTCATGTAAATAAATAAACCAGAGAGGGGGGGGGACCTCTGGAGGGAGTGAGCTAACATGTCAGTCTGGTATTACATCAGTCACTGATAGTCTGTCAGTAGTTTATTCAGCAGCGAGTCAACAGAGTCAGTCACATGCAGCAGATAAACTGAGAAAGGAGAAGAAAGCTTTTACTTTTTATTTCTGTTCTCCGTGATCATTTTGCGGTTATACATTGTTTTTCCTCCGGTCCACTTATCTCTGGTGGAGCAGCTGTATTTGTGGCCGGAGCTAAAGCAGTGAGGGAACGACGGAAATGAATTATGAATGAAAGGCTAGAACTTGCTTATTTATAGAGAGATCAAATATTTACAGTTAGAATCTGCATGGTGCTCCTGCAGAACAGTGACTGTGACCTTTGACCTCCTCACTACAGTTGGGAGAAGCTCAGTGCTGAGGATGTAAAACAGAATATTGATTCTGTGATTTCAAAAGATTTTAAGGGGTCAGGTGTGGAATAATGATTGTATTATTAATTATTGTTGTATATAAATGTGTTAAAGTCAGAGAATTTTGCCGTACTGTTTGTATCGAGGCAGTTACCACTTTAATTCCTCTGGGTGCGTTAGACCATTATGGGCAGTTTTAGGGCTGTTTTATGGCAATATAGAGTTTTTATATGATTTTTGCAGTAAAATGAGAAAGTATATTGATTTATGAGGTATTTAATTTGTTGGATCAGTCAAAACAAAGACATTCCTGTCCGGTTAATGTCTGCCTCAGTTTATTTTTATCAGTATTTACTATATCACAATATGTATTGATATTGTGACATAAAATTGCACGTACTTTGATAGACGCTTTATGAGAGCTGACAAAAAGCTTTTCTTTGACTCATGATTGTTAAAGGAAATTCTTTTGGGTCAAGAAAATAATCATCAGATTCATTGATAACGAAAACAATCGTTAGTTGCAGCCCTGAACCCTATCGCCTCCTCCTAGTGAGAATCTCACAACACCATCTCTCTGTCCTTCCTCCAGATGGTTCAGCCGCCGGTTCGGTGGGCAGATCCGCCTTGAGGCCCCCAGGGTCCCGGCCCACAGCCCCTCGCCCCCCCACAGGCCGCTCCTCCTCACCCTCCCCGCCCAACAAGCCCTCTCCGCCAGAGCACCAGCGCTCCCACCGCCCTTCGCTCCCTGACATCTCCCGCCCCTCCAGCAGCAGCAGCAGCTCCTCCACCGGGAGCGGGATGAAGCACAGCACCTCCGCCCCGCCTCCTCCTCCACCCTTCAACAGAGGTGGCCGTGGCAACGCTCCGCCTACCCCCAGCCAGAAAGCACCTGCTCCACCTTCCTCATCCTCCTCACACAGCAGAGAGAAGCCCCTCCCACCGACGCCCAACAGAGGCCAAACACCTCCCAGCTCCGTGAAGCCACCCCCGTCTTCCAGCAGACCCCCCACCGGTGGCTCCTCAGCTCCCCCACCTCCCCCGCCGTACAGACCGCACACATCGGGCGGCATCTCCAACGGGCCGTCCAACGTAGACGGGGGCGGGGCTCCGGAGCTACCGCAGAGGCACAACTCCCTGCACAAAAAACACACATCGGGAGGCGGCAGCCAAGGACGCAACCAGGCTCCTCCACCTCCTCCCTCACCGTCTCCATCCTCCCAGCAGGGCAGCAGACCACCACCACCTGCCAGAGAGCCACCTGGACGCAGAGCAGGTATGACCATCTGCACTGTAAACACACAGACCCGTCATGTTTTTTAAAGGTCAGAGGTCACGACTTGTACTGCAGACTTTATCAGGATTTTGTGTCAGTCAGTAGATTATAAAGTGATTTTGCATTTTAAATGTGATTTAAAAGGAAAAGTCTGTTTAAAAACTCAGTTGTGCTGCTGATCTTGTGCCTCATACTGGGTCTCTCTTGTGTGTTTCCTCATTCTAGAGGAATGACCGGCCAAACGCAGAGAATGTAATATTAGATACTGATATATTTCCAGTAACCAAGTAGACCCAGTGGTAACCAAGACCTGAACCAGGTCTGATAAATAATCTGTCTAGTCTGGTGAGATATGGTCCCGTTGTATTACTTCAGGTCATAATAACTGACTGAAACAGCTCTGATCACGTAGTGTGTCATTGTCATCACAGGAGAAAAACGTGTCTTTGACACCAAACTGATTGTAGATCAGTGTTGGATGAGCTGCAGCTAACCACTATTTTAATTATTGATTTAACTCGAAGATTATCAGTAATTGTTAATTCTCTCTCCCTCATTTTCCTGTCATCTCTCTACTGTCCAAAAATACTTGAAATTGTAATTCTACATTACGTACCGACCAAGCCATTGTTTGACCAATCATTTTACATTGCACTGAATGTGTTTTACTGTGAATATGTATGTTAAGGATATAAGTGTGCCGTATTTGAACAGTCACAGTGATGAAGACGACATCAGTCGACTTTCTCAGCTGGAGGAATGTTTATCCAGAGGCCAAAGCAAGTTTTGACTCGTTGTCTCTGAAGTGCAGTGCAGCCTTAAAGCAACAAATTGTGCTGAAACATTTCCTCCACATGATCACACCTACTGGAGGTCGACTCTGAAAGCAGAGCATCGGGTTTGCCTCTATGTGACGTATAAATCCTCCTCGTCTTCTGACTGTAGCATCCAAGCCTGGGCTACGGTCGAATAGTCAAAAAAAATTACGTCCTATTTCTTTTGTGAACACTTCGATGGAAAACGTCACGAGGTCGAGGAAAGATGTGAAGGAGAATTCATAAAGACTTAGGAAAAGACAACCGCGGTGCTAAGAGAATCCCACTGCACTTACACTAGGCTACGTAATTATGCAAAGGGGGATGTTATTTGGCTCGTTGGAGATGAACTGCGCCTGGAAAGTGGACGAGATCAGGCGGCAGCAGCAGCAGGGGGCGCTGTCAAAAAGCTGCAGTCAAGTCAGACAGTTTCCAGCAGCCTAGAATATACAGGAAGTCACAGAAATATTTACATCCTGTTAGATCCACCTGTAGTTTGCAGCCCACGTTCGGATGTGGCTGAAATAACCTTTATTATTATTCATATCAACCACACAACATATGTTTGTTAACAGATTAAACTTTAACTGCACAACATACAGCAACAATCTATCGTTAAATATTACAAGTACACAGAAAATGTGGTGTTTGTGGTCAAAACTAAGAGCCAATCAGCTCTTTGATCAGGCGACAGCCAGGCGTTTCCCATCATGCCCTGGGTCTTGCAGTCGATGGAGAGCAGCTGCGGCGCCTGGCTCTAAAAACTGCGGCCGCCTCGATCTCGTGAGGTTATCGTTGCCCACGTGTGCATGACGTCAGAGCGAGTTGGGATCAAGTCGGACACAAATCTAACCGGCATGCATTGTGCGGCGATCGCCGGTGAGGGATTCTGTGCAGGCCTGGCTCATCTCGAACGAGCCTATAGATGTGTGTCTGCTGTGGTCGCTTTAAATGTTGCTGCTGCGAGGAATTGTGCGACACCATTATCTCCTTTCCTTTGGTAAAGGATGGTCCAGTGTACCCTATGCTAAAGGAGATAAGACAGGAAGCCCTGAAGCACCTTTCCTTAGCATTTAGAGGATTCGACCAGCTCTTGTCATGGCTGCCGCGTAGATACTTCAGGGTCCTTTCACTCAGTTAGCAACCTTCGTCAGCAAATAAAGACTGTTCGACCGCAGCCCAGGTGTCTGCACTGATTCTTAACATGCTGTAAATATTTCCTGCTTCTCTGCTTCCTCATTCAATCTACTGTCGGGGACATTACAGCATTTCTACATGCTGTCTGTTGGCATGCGTGTTTAGACTTGGTTGGATAGATGCTATATGGATGATGACACATATTAGATGCCTCTGTATTGTTTCGAGTGTGTAAATCCACAGCTTGATATATTATTGATTTAACTCGAAGATTATCAATAATTGGAGGATGTTAAGACACCTTCGCCTCCAAAGCACCGTAGTTTTATGAAATGAATCCCTTATATCTTACAGAAATGAAACTTTCAGATGATGATTTTGTTTCCTCCCCGGAGCAGATTCATGGCTCGCTGGAAACACGTTAATAATTTGAATTCAGAGTGAACACACAAAACAGGAAGGCACTTGTTAGCTGGAGCTCTGTGTTGTGATTGGACGACGGAGCGATTCGCCGCAAGGCCTCCTGGTTTCTCTGCATTCCTGAAGCCCTGTGGAATATTCCAGCATTCCTCTTTTCACTTTCTCTCTCCCTGCTTCTCCACCACTTTTACATTAAGTTTCAAGACGTCTTCTGTTTCTTTCATTGTTCCTGTTCTCTGCTCGTCGTCGTGCTGTTCTTTTTATTTTCTGATGTTTTAAATGTGACGTTTTGCCACTGAGATCTGTGGTGTAATTATATAAAACAACAAAACAGTTTGACATTTTCACATTGTTAGATATCACTATTCGGCAGCATTTAAAGGACTATACTGATTAATTATTAAACTAGATTAATTTGTTAAGTCATTTATAAAGCAAAACATTTTAAACATTCTCTGGTTCCAGCTTCTCAAATGTGAGAATATGCTGCTTTTCTCTGTTTTTATATCATTTTAAATCAAATAAAACATTTGAAGACGTCACTTTGGGCTCTAGAAAATTGTGCATGTTTTTACTATTTACTGACACTTTATAGGCTAAACAATTAATCAATTAATTAAAAAGATAATACACACAGAATAATCGATCATTGTAATGATAGTTAGTTGCAGCTCTACATGTGAACAATATTAAAACTTCCTGCAGACAGTTACATCATTATAAGTTCTGCAGTAGTGAGTAGATTTTCAAAACTCCTCTGTGGTGCATTCAAGAACACTCCCGAGATCCAGGAAGAGAAATCGGAGACTCGAACACAGATGAAAAAACAATAAGCCAAAAGGAGAAGAATGTGATTTTTAGTTGCTGATATGAAAATAAGGCTGCTGTTAGAGAACTGGTTCCCAAATGCCAGATGTCAGAGCTTCCTCGAATGCACCATCAGTGGAACTTTTCTCGGTATCAGGCTCTGCTGGAGCTGCTGGAAATGTCTGAACATGACGTGATGCTGAATCATCTACGGTATGTGATTCACAAAAGAAAACAACAGAATGAGCCCAGAAATCTGAAGGTTCATCACGATGTTGTATATTACAGTTATGGATGCTGTAATAAGGCAGCCACATCTGATCCGTCAACTAAATAAACATCCATAAAATCCTTTTGAAACAGCGGTTTTAGTTACTATAATGTAGAGAGTAACATTGTGTGTGTGTGTGTGTGTTAGCTCCCCAGGTGCCCCCTCTTGGGTCTCGTAACGGCGGTCGGGACGCCCCTCCTCCCCCGCCCCCGTACCGCATCCACAGCTCTGCGACCTCGGAGCCCCACAGCCGAGTGAGCAAACCACCTCCACCTCCCTCCTCTTCCTCCGTCTCATCATCATCATCCTCCTCCTCCTCCTCCTCCCGAACCCCGGCTGGACCCCCTCCACCGCCCCCGCCCATCCGGAACGGCCACTCCTCCATCTCCTCCTCCAAGTCTATCATAGGTGAGTCGAGGCATCGTCGTGTTCCTCCTCCTCATTCATGACTCCAGCTTCGACGGCTGCTGAAACATTTGTGTATTTAAACAAATATGAACAGGACCTCTGGGTGGTTGATGGCTTAGGGGTTTCCTTCTGCAGTTTCCAGGGGTTTACAGCCAATTTAACAAAGTAGAAATCATGATTTGGTAAGTAAGGGTTTATGAGGAACATAAACACATGATTATAAATTGGTGTGATGCTGATCTTTTAGTACATTTATTGTCACAGTAACCAACAAACTACCAGCTATGATGAACCAGCCACACACGACTCGAGTCAGTTGTGACACCTGAACACAACGTGCTGGATTTGAGATTTCATGAAAACTAGTCGGTAAGCGAGCAGAGAGGTCGAAATGGTTAAAATGAATGAATTGTTGAAACGTCCATGTGGTGGTAGTTTAAATGTAGATCTGACCCAATGCTACTGGGAAAAAAAAGAAAACACGTCTAAACACTGGCATTTGTATAAAAAATATAAAAATGATCCTCCTGTACAAAAAATACAAGTACAAAGTACAAAAAAGACAAAATATCTCTCGGATATGGGCGCTGCCTTCTTGACTGGTGACGTAATTTGGATCCAGAATCTGTGCAGTAATGATCCATATCGAGGTCCCGCCCTTACACACGTCTGAACCAATCGCGAGCACACCATAAGTTGTCCATCATGACGTCTCACCACCTTTTTATAGCTTCAAATAACTAATTAAATCCAAACTAATCAGAAAAATGAACACTTGAACATGGCGGTTTATGACCTGTACTGCAGCCAGCCACCAGGGGGCGATCCAGATGTTTTGGCTTCACTTTTGGGGAGCTGTCATGTCGTCCATCTTTATGTACAGTCTATGATTTAGAACAACAGATGGGTTAGATAAAGGTATACATGAGCTCATCTGATCAGACAAAAGAAGGTTGGGACCCACTGGATCAGTAAACTGAACTGACATCCCATAATAATTATGAGAGGAAACTATATATCCACATCCATGGTGGTGTGGTATACAAAATCCAAATCCCTGGCACAGTGTTTTATGTTTTGTTGCACCAGTGTAGAGGACAGCTGCTTCTTTATTTAAAGCTCCACTTCCTTAAACTCACAAGAGACGGATTATAAAAAGATCAAAAGGTCTAAAATCGAAGCAGCAGAAGCCGAGAGCTGATTTTTAGCGACTAGTAGGGGTCAGGCTTAAAAACACAGGATCCTACATCTCCCATAATGCAGCGTCTTTCATTGCTCTCTCTCTGCCTCCCACATGTTTTAAACCCCACGCCTTCAGCTTGTAAAGCATGCTTTCTGTTGAGGTTATTTTTAAAAACATTTTAAAAAGGAAGAAAGCTCCTCCAGAACCACAGAGGACATAATACAACTGTTTTCACGCTGTGTCGTCGTCCTTGTGACGAGTAAACTGAACTTTATGTTTACAATCGGTGTGGTAGTGTCCCTTTTTAATGTCCTAAAAATATCTGGAATACCACGTCCTCTCATGCAGCCAGACTTCTTTCCACTCTTCAGCACTTTGCACTTTGCCGCGACTCAAATCTGGCAGATTTCAAATGTGAAGAGACGTAGGGAAAATAAAACCAATTGTCAGTACTTTAGGGTTTGGACTGGCTGCTGTTTTCTGCATGAAATGAGATGCTGTGACATTTTTATTCCCAACAAACGCTTCTTTTAAAATGTCCCAGTTATTCTGCTGTTGAATTAGTAGAAGCCTCTACAGAACTATTCTCCCCTCACCCTCAGCTGTGTGTTTAATCCTCAGTCATACGAGATGCTAACGTGTCTTTTGTTTATGATCTTGATGTGATGGTGATGAATAACTGTCGATAGTCAAATATTCCACTGCAGCCATGCAAACAAGAGCCCTGTTTTTTTTTTTTTTGTTTCCTGTTGTACTGGAACAAATCAGGAGGGCGGGGACGGTTCCTAGATTACTGTCTGAGGCTCTTGTAGTACCTGTCCAGGCAGGAAACGCACACATACACACACACATACAGGGCTGTCACAATATTAGGACTGACATATGTTGTTTGGAACAACTTTTTCTGTGATGTTAAATTGTGGATTTTCAGCTTTTAAGATAAGGTAGAACTTTATTAATCCCGGAGGAAGTTCTTGTGCCAGAGATTGCTCAAACAATACAACAACATGAGAGTAAAAACACCAGAGTAATAAATGTAAAGTGTATAAGGAGTTAATGCCAACAAACACCAGAGCCTGTTCGATTAACAATAAAAGTAAGATAAAGGTTTTAAAAGGTATAAAGTGTACGACTTGTATCTCAACTCTTAGGACATTGTGGCAGTTTAATAATGCTAAATATACACACACAAAAAACAAGGTGTGTTTTTAGAAGTCCATCACCTGACTAACTGGTCACATGTTTCACGGACGGAAGGCAAAATGTGCCCAAAACAGGAAGTGAAGATTGCTGCAGTACAAACCTGTCAGTCATCACCAAGGGAAGATCGTGTCTGTCCCAAATAAAGACTTTATTTAGGCTGTTTAACTGTCCCATTACTTTTGAAAAGGGTGTAAAGCACTTGAACCTCACACTCACTATTTTGTATTTAAATCCAGACTACTGCAGCACAGAGACAAAACATTAACAAGATGCATGAAGTTCTTGCGCATCATACATTTTACTTGATGTACTTTATCAACAATATTTTGTTCCTCAGTGTGAGCGCAAAGTGCAAAATATTGTTCTTGTAGTAATTTTGAGATTGTTGTTGAGGAGGTCGGGGGTCGATAAGGCTCCACAGACACCACGACAGAAAGCTACTTTGTGCTTTGTCAAAATATTGTGTCAGTAAGAAATCAATAACGGATATTTAATGGCAGTTTTTAGTATTGGGGGCATCTATGACGGGTCGTACAAAGTCTTAAAAATTTGGAAAATGCTTAATTTTAACTGTTATGTTTTCCAGGTTAGGAATATGCTTGAATTCAAATATACTCCTTGAAAAATGCCTGATTTTTAAACATAATCTATCATCGACACAATCACTCATGGAAACCAAAAATCTTTTAATATTTGAAATGAAACGATCCCGTCGTCATGTTTGTTTGTTTGTTGTCTCCTGGAATTTATAGTAACAGTTTAGATGTGATGATTAAGGCTTTGAGAGTCTGGGTATTTTTGGTTTAGGTGCCTTGAAAGTTCTTGAATTTTACTCTTAAAAAGCACTACGAACCATGCTATGACCTTTGATTTACCTTTTGATGTTTTGTCTGTGCTGCACATACGCCGCTAACTAACCAACAGCCTTAAAAGTGATCATGTAGTTGAGTCAACACGTGTCCAACAAAAAACTGGCATGCTGTTGTATTTGGATTGGATTAGACTGCTCAGGTGTGCCTAATAAACTGGTAACTTGATGCAAATGCACATTTTAAAAAGCTGTTGTTGTTTTTATTTGTTTCTTCCCTCAGATGATTTTGAATCCAAGTTCAACTTCCACCCGATTGAGGACCTTCCACCTCCAGAGGAGTACAGGCATTTCAGCAAAGTCTACCCCAGCAAAAGCAACAAGGGTACGAGTACAGCTGTGTTACTTCAACAGACCTGACGGAGGAGGAAATACACTTTTCATTAGATTAATCTTTTCCCGGTTTTGGCTACTTACGTGTTGGTGCACTCTTATATTCCCACACTTGTCACTGAGAGTGTTGTTAGGTTTATTTGTCCAGTAAAAAAAAGAGAAAGACGTGAGGTGATGAAAGCACAACACCAAGAGGAGAAAAAAGGTAATTTAAGTCTGTGTTTTTCTGATTCTAAAGATGATTTCATCTGTTAACCATGATGTCATTGTCACACTGTCCCAAAACGTCACTTTATTTTGTTTTCAAGAGGAAGCTGTGTATCAGGAGTAGTAGGAGTAGTGAATTTCATTCCTTATTATTTTTAATATTCAAATTATATTAAAATTGTAATGCTCAAATTGAGCCTATTATTAATATCACTATGTAGCTATACACTGTACACACAGGCTATGCATTGCCATTGCCAGTTCTGTCCACTAGAGGGCGTTCCAACATGAACACTTGGAATTACCAACAGGTGATTTCTTTCTTGCTGAGTAATAATTAAGCTTTGTGTGGTGATCTCACTATCATGACACTGTGATTCAGAAAACTTTATTGCTCCATCAGACGTGACAAAAGCATTTCCTTTTCCCACACGGGTGACTCAGGCCAAGGAGAGATTCAACAACATTAGCCAACACATTTATAACAAATAAAAAAGAATACATATTTGAATAGTCATTTTAGAATTAGATTAGTTTTAATTTTTTTTTACTATTCGATTCATATTCGACTCCTTAAATTCAGTCCAGGAGGAAGTTTGGTTTCATGCTGCAGTCATTATCTTCAGGTTACCAGTTAATGATTTGTGTTTTTATTTACTTCTGTCTTGTTGATGGCTTGTTCGGGCGGCTTTAGCTCAGGTGGTAGAGCGAGTGCATCTGGTGGTTCAGTCTCCGGCTCCGTCTGTCCACATGTTCAGTTGTTGCGTTTACATGCAGTAAAGAAACCAGGTTACTGTGCTGTACTTAACTACAAAGCTGAGGTATCTGTTCTGTACTTGACTAGTCACTCGAGCCACATTTCCCACTTTTGAAGGAATGAAAATGACTCTTTTTGGGCTGGAGGCAGATCTATATATATACTGTGTGTGTGTGTGTGTGTGTGTGTGTGTGTATGTGTATGTGTATATGTATATATATGCATGCTATGCTGGTTTGTAGGTAGGCTCTCCAAATTAATTTTAAACATATTTGGGGGCGTCTCTGTGATTTAGGGGTTAAGACTTTGACCATGAAACGTAACGTCCCTGGTTCGAGTTGTTGCATCTCTCTCCCTCATTTCCTGTCATCTCTCTGCTGCTGTCTGCAATGAAAGCACAAAAATGACCTAAAAATACAAAAACAGGGTAGTAAAATAAAATCAACAACTACAGCTGATCTTGACTTCTATATGTTTCCAGAGTTATAAGATTTATTTTCTGAACTAGTTCCTTTAGTTTACCATCAGAATACTTTCTTCCTTATTTCCAGCTTTTTGTCTGTCTTCACGTCTCAGTCTAAAGGCCTTTACACACCAGAGGAGATTTTTATTTGTTTGCATGTGATTAATTCTCATCAGATGCAGGGCAGCGAGCAGCTGATGTAGTTTACTGTTGGATGGAGTAGAGTTGGTAGCAGCAAGGCAACAGTGTCAGAGCAGGTTCGAATCGTCATATTAATCAAATACAGGAGGGACTCAGCTTTTTACCTGCAGGACACTGCACAGAGACTATCCACAGTAACACAAGACGCTGGAGCAGACGCAGGCTTTATATGAGGGCTCCAGTGCAGTATTCTTTTTCTTCTGAAGAATGAGCCGGCGCAAATCATCTATCATCCATCTATCATCCATCCATCACAAACTGTCATTGCTGCTGGTTTGAATAGTTTTGATGTGAAATATTTGCAGGCGAGTATTTCACATTTTCATGTCATTTATTTGTGACGTCCCCGGTGTGTAAAGACCTTTTAATCATTTCTACATGTGTGTGTTTTCAAGTGTAAACAAGTGTCTCCTTCTTCTCCTTCCTCAGCCATGATCAGAGGAGCTCCTCCAGCACCGCCGGTGGGGAGGTGAACAACTGACCTCAGCTCAGGACTTGAACTCTCAGTCAGCCGACTTGGTGGGCGGTCGGGGTGGGGAGAAGCACTCAAATCACCAACACACTACAACACGCGCGCACACACACTAACACTAAACCACCCGCTGGAAGCACAGTGGCACCACGACACCACGCAGGTTTGACGCTACTCGCCGGTCATCTTCTGTTTTTGCACGAGAGAACAAAAACCACTCGGGAGGCGAGAAACAGACTCGACCTTCGTGACTGCGACCACCTCGACTTCGCGACATATCAGGACCAAACTCCCAACACTTCCAAAACTGTGCATTCCATCTTCTTTTTTTTTATTTTAAATGCATATTCATGATAATAATGGTGATTTCTGAATTACATCTTTTTGTTTTGTTTGATTTTATTATTTTGGTGTCAGCATTAATTTTTCGGGGGGGGGGATTCAACACTACGAGTGGAAACTGTCTTTTGAATTTATGTTTTCAGCCGATGAATTTTACACTTCCCACAAAACTGATAATGCCATGAACGTGGGGCTTATTGATGGTTATTTTATTGGTTTATGTTTTGTCTTAAATAGCCATTCCAGCAGTGCCAGGTGAGGTGAGGGTGCGTTTGAATCTAATCTCTGTGCCAGTGTGCCAAAAGCGTCTGGAGTCAAATGAAGTGCACAGAGTGAGGACAATTTCCATACATGTTCTTATATATAACTGACATGTTTTTAAATTCTATTTTTGGAAAACTTGCCAAGTTATGACAGAAGCTTTGCCTGGTTAGTTTTACATTTGGAGAGGGACTATTTCCTGTTTTTTGTGCCCCCTACTTTCCTTTATTTGGGGGTGTTTTATATTTCCATCTTCAGGCGATGTTGCACAGCAGCTTAACTGCTAAACCGAGACACTGTGCACGACGCTCATTAATACACTTAGACCCTGAGATCAGGATTACATTCACGTCGATGTGACAAAAATCTAGGAACACTTAAGAGGGTTCATCCCAAATTTTTCCCTGATGTGTCTGACAAACTGTAGTTCACATAGCCAGCATCTCTCTCCACACACACTGTGATTGCACAATAGAGGCCAACACTAAATTATTATTTGTTTACTGGACCAGGTGTAGATGATTTAGCTGCAGGTTTGCAGTGCAGAGTTTTGGAGGTGTTTTATAAGGGATCATTTATCGGCTTTCTGTCCAGGGAAGTCGGTCTAAAAGCTCAACTCTGTTCTGAATCCATCATTGTGCTTTTGCTGCTGTTGGCCCTTAAGACGTTATATTGTTTGCTATGCAAGGAGCCGTTTGTACAGATTGTACTTGGTAGCAGCTAACTAAAAACAACAACAACAAAAAAAGGAACACTTAAGTGCCAGAGAAGTTTAAGCAGATGGAGGTTCTTTATTTTTCTTTAAGCTTGACTTTAAAACACTAATTGCGTCATAATCAAACTAAAATGAACAAACAGAAAGGCTTGTTCAGGTCAGATTCCTCGTTCTCAGTGAAGCGGCGCCTCCTGCTGGTCTTTGCCTTACACAAATCTGTTGTCACTCCCATCGGTACCAGTGCTTTTTATTTTATTTTCTCTAGGGGGGAATATGATGACAACAAGGTAAATAAGAAACAAGTTTATTTGAAAATGCAATAAATATTGTATATTTACATTAAGGAATATGGTAATCATAGTTATTGATCTATTTTTATGTTGTAAAAAGCTTGTAATATAGGAAAGAGAAATGATTATAACAATGTTCCAGTCGGTGAGCTTTGGTCTGGTAGAGCAGACTCTCTGTTGCACTTCTCTGGATGTTTGGCCATAGGGGTGAATGAGCTGGATGGATGTGTGTGAGGTTTTGCCAACGAGCCAACATTTTGGGGATCCTGAAGATCGGGTACTGTAAGGAAGGTGGGTCTGGGTGGTGGATGACGACACGCACACAAAAACAACAACAAATGGAAGCACACTTCCTGTCCTGGATGGACGCTCACCTTGTCACACAGGTGACCCGACACGTTTCCTGTTCTCACCTTTATCCACTCTTAAGAGCAGAAACCCTGTGGTCACTTCATGTTAATCAACTATGTTTTTATCATTTGGAATAATTTCAAATAAATATGGGGAAAAAGGGTACCTGATGCACGGTCTTTTTGTTTTCTCTTCCTGCTCTGATTCTGTGTTTTAATGAGTCTGTTTCTCTTGCAGTGATTTTGAAAAAGGATTTAAATCCTTTACTGAAGTAAAAGTGACAGCAGAACCACGTAATTTCCAAATTTCATAAAGGTTAGAGCAGTTTAAAGATGGCTGCCAAGACAGCACAAGTGTAGACCTCAAAACATCCAAAGAAAAAGTTACAATTTGAGCATGTGAGAAAATAAAAATGATGAAAATGTAATCCAATAGATTTAAAAGCTACAAAATAATATAAAAAAGATAGCGTTAAATAAAAACTACACTAAAAACTAGATCAAATAGATTAAAAAGACAGAATATATATATATATATATATATATATATAAAATTACAGATAAAATAGAAAACGATTTTACAACATAAATACAATAAAGTGAATACAATAAAGTAAATAAATAAATGTCCATAAACGATTCTTAACTCTTTATAGAAAAAGAAAATATGTGACACGTTCAGACAGTGGGATTTGAGTCCTCATAAAGATATTAACTGTTAAGCCAAAGGGATGCTTAAGGAGAAAAGTCCAGTTATTTCTTTTAGTTTGTACTATTTTAACTATTTTTTACTTATTTATATATTCTATCCTGTTTTTTAGTTTCCGTTTTTCAAGCTAATTCCATTTTTGTTGCTTTTGCAGAAAGAAAATCTATCTAAAAAGCCTCTAGTGGCGTTAATGTGAAAGAATGCGGAGAGACTGTCTCTTTAAGGGCTGGTGGAAACGCAAAACATTTAGCGGGAACTTTATTCCGCCAAAATGTACATGCGCCCCCCTCAGCCAATGAGATCCTGACGAGCGCGAGACAACCGGATACCCGCCTACTTGGCCTCATATGTGTGGAAGGATCGATTTACATCATTGAAAGAAACTAAAATTTCAGCATGTGGACTTCCTCAAAGTTTCAGACCAGGTAAAAATCTAACTTCATTTTATAAAAACAAACTGGATGTGAAGTATTGAAGGGGATAGTGCTGCTAGTTTAAGGTGTTTCTATATTATGTATTCAATTAAATGTGTATTGTAAAGATTGATTGATGCACTTTTTTATAAGGTTACTACAAAGGAGGACTCGTGCGATTATTTTATGCAGGAAATATTAATATGTGCTTGTGGAACTTTTCATCATGTGCAGTAAACGCAGTGGTGCTCAAATACCAGCAATATTCTTTTTTTTCTACTCAGGAATCGTGTCAGGATCACAGCTCAAAGTCCTGTGCAAAATGTGTAATGTGCAGGACTTAAATACATACTCAGTTGCCAGTTTATTAGGTCCATCTCGCTAAATCTAATGCAGTCTACAGTCCTGCATTAACCTACCTGCATGTTCTGACTTGTGTAGTGCTGCTGAACTGTATTACATTATACACGGAGGTTATGTACATACCCTCACTGACATAAATGGGCACATTAACATTATAACCTCCATGCAGGGAGGGTTTATTGCAGGACTGTTGCATAAGACTGCATTAGTTTTAGCTAGAAACTGAGTATATACATAGGGTATATACTATGACGCTGTATGTAGTAGAATAAGGCATTATCTCTTCATTTTTAGTAGAAGAGCAGAATAAAAGAAGAAAACGTGCAATAATGGGAGTTGCATTTACTGCATGAGCAACAGTCACCATTCTGGCATGAAGTAGGGAGTGATAGAGTTCACTTAGCCAAAGGCGCTGTAATAAAGTGTATTAATTATATTATTATTTAAATATTTATTAATGAATAGATTTTTAAATATTTAAAGAACAGAAACTAAATTGAGTATGATCCTGTTTCAGCGACAAACACAGCCCTTTACCTACTGCTGCTCTAACCCCGCGGACTACAGCCGGATGAAGCCCCGCCATCTTCCTCCATTGTGATTGGTTTAAAAACGCGCGCGAAATTCTTTCCCGGATGTTTTCCCATTACGTCGTTACGTAGAGTTACGTAGAGTCCGCCCAGTCCGGCGCGGGGGTTTTAAAGCTAAAACATCAGGACGACGCAGCAGACCGGTGTCACGATAACTCTCTTCTTTTACTCTCTCCATGACTTTAATAATGATCGTGACGCTGGTAACTTTACTGAGTATTTCATCGTTTGCCGCGGGTAAGTTTACATGTCGTTTTCTGGTAACATTGATGAATTAAATCTGGTAAATTAAAACGACGCCATTACTGTCAGGAGAGGCTTCCTCCGTCTGCATCAGTAGCAACGTTACTTATCAGCGGGATGTTATGAGTCTAACCTGGGTATGGTTTGCTCTGTTTACACTTTAAAGGACTTTGTAAAACTTGAGTTGTTACGTGTTTATTATCGGTTCGACCCAAACATTGCCTCTACAAAATGGCGAATTCGCGGGGATCAGCGCAATAACACCAATCAGTATCATTTTTTTAAAGCTTGTGTTCGATATTGTTGATATTGTTGTCAATGAGACTCTGGCTGAGCTCTTTCTTGAGCTGTTATCTTTAGTTTAGAGTGTTTTACTGTCCTGTTCTAACATGATTACCAGCTGTCTTGTCCATAATTCAGTTTTATTTATATAGCGCCATATCATAACAAAGTTATCTCAGGGCACTTTTTCATATATATATATATATATATATATATATATATATATATCATATAAATCCAGTGTAACACCATGAAGGACGGTGCAAGAGATATCAGTCAACACAACATCTGAAATAACAACAACAAGAAATAACATTTCTTACCAGCCTCACAGATGTAGTGTTTGTCATAGGGATGTTGTATGGAAACTTGTGACAGCTGTTGATGTTGTTGTGTCCAGTAAATTAGGAGACATGGCTTGACTGTTTTACACTGATGTGTGAGGATGCCACACTAAATACACGATGAACAACAATAATAGCTGCATTTTGCTGCAAGTTTTTCTTACAGGATTCCTGAAAGTGTAGGAGGCTTTTACACTCACTGCCATCACTTCAGCTCAGAATAACATGAGGCGACTTTGTAAAGATAACTGGATAGAAAACTATGTCCTGTGTTGTCTTTTATCAGGGACAAAAGTAAAAAGAAAGTCCACAAACAACCAGCTCCTCCTAAAGTATAAATGCAGCTTTTCTCTGCTTTTTTTTGTCAGCTCATTAACTTCTTCTCATCTTTTTACGAAGACGAGAGGCTGCAGACGCTATGTTGTTTGTGTGTTTGCTGAGATGGTAAAATAAACCACATGAATCGTGATGCTTGCCTGGGCAATGGACTTGTTTTCCCCGCGTAAGATATGTTCCTCGGTGGCTTTTTGATTTTGAGTTTTGTTTTTTCAGTTTGACAACAAATCGCCACTGCAGGGCTAATGTGGAGCTGGAATGAGGTGGATCTGCACACCTACATTTTAGGAATTGTTGCACCACTGAATCGCGCAACATCAACTGATCAGAGGTGTTCAAGCTGTGTAATATGTAATGCTTGTTTCCCCAGGAGCGTCTCGTGCCGTTTGCCCGATTCGGACGATCGAGGTAGTGGCAGGTGGTCTAGTCAGTCTACCATGTCATCTGGATCCCCCGGACAACGTGGAGAATTTTGATTGGAAAAGAGCTGACCTCAACAAGGTAGTCTACGCCCTTCGACACAAGCAGGAAAATCATCGTGACCAGATGGATCAATACATAAACAGGACGAAAGTCAACGATGAACTCCTGAGCAGAGGAAACCTGACTCTGTGGATCTCCTCAGTACAGCTGTCTGACAGTGGACCGTACAGATGCTTCATCCCAAAACTGTGGACCATTTGTGTTATTGATCTCATTATTGGTAAGCATGCTGACTTTAATACTGTACAGATCATTTTTTAATTCAAAATGTGTGTAACGTTTCTAAATAAGACCTCTATCGTTTGAAACAGTGGACCAACAGAACGAGACACAGAGAAATGATTCCAGCACAACTGGACCTCCAGAGGAACAAGTGACCGAGTCAGGCGGTCGTGGTAAATGTCTTTAAATATTTCTCTGTTAAACTTTATCCTGCATTCTCTCTGAGTACAAGTTAATCTATCTGCGGGAGTTGTATGAAAGTGTTTTTTCAGAATCAGCTTTATTGTCAGAATTAGGGATATCCAAATCAAGTTTTTGGCCCAGACCCTGATTTGATTCCTCAATACTCTACTGACTCCCTTACTGATATATACTGATATTTAATTAATCCTCACAGATCTTGTCTAGATGTTCAACTATAGCAGCAGAAGATATGCAACGTTGATCCTGTTGTCTGACTACTAGAAGATCTTTGAGTCTGTTTTCTGAGCACTGAGAACCTTTTTCCCTATAGTCACCAAAGACCAGCAGAACAGGACAAAGACGGATGATTCCAGCACAACTAGACCTCCACTGGATGAGCCGGACAGTCCTGGTAAATGACTTTGAGCTGTTCTCTAGAGAACTCAAATCCAGTTGTTTGGGATTGGCTGTTTCTTTATCTTTGAGTACAAGAAGGTTCTTGTGGGACAATCAAAGATCACAGCAGGGTGGTAGAAAACCCTTAGCCTCAATGTCACGATACGTTATATAAACGGAAATAAAGCAGCTACCTGGAAACAGGTAAGATTACTGCGTAGAGGCAGATATGTATGTGATGCTCTTCTTGACTTTCCATGTTTTACCATGTGCCACCTTTTGATAGAAATCTGTCACCTCTGGTTAGCTGACATGACAACATACTCCAGTGAGAAAGTATTGATCACGGAGGCTGACAGATGTTTGAACTCTTCATTAAACAGCCGTGAACTCGCAGTAACGGTGTGCGCTGCGGTTTTAGTGCAAAACCATCCACTGGGAGCAACATGAATCGAGCCCGGGCCCTTTCCTGCATGTCACCCCCCCTTCCTGTCTCTCTTCAGTGATCTCTATCAAAATAAAGAAGGAAAAAAAATCACTTATCTACTGTCAAAAAAATGCTTGTTGGTCCGTTTGTTTACTGCACTTTCCTCTAGTCTCATCATGCTGATAGTTTTGGTTTAATTTGTCCAGGCTTTGAGACATCTGCCTCCACCCCAGTACAGTAGTTATCTCTTACTCTGGATAATTAATTAATAATTAATTACTGCTTGAACTAGGCCTGTGTTTATTTTTCATCGCTGTGCGCACCGCAAACTAAACTAAGGCAGAAGTTTCAGGGACGGGTAATAAATAAAACCATCTGTGTGGTTGGATATGTGGGTAGATGAGAACATAATCCCAGTAAGTGAAGATTTGTAATTTGGGTGAACTGACTCTTTAAATTCTGAGCAGTACGCTAAATATTAACTAGTGGAATAAATCTCCTCATTATGCCTCACACTGAGCCCTGCTTCTCTGCTCAGTGTCTCCTCTGATATCCTTTCAGATGGTGGAAACAGGAATGCTGCCCATGCTGCTATCATTTCCACCGTCACACTCTGCGTTCTCATTGGAGTTCTGGTTCTGGTGAAATGTCGAGTGATCCGTAAGTAACAAAACAAACTCCTGCCTCACAGCTTTTATCAACATTTAAAGCCCTGCAGCTTGTTGCAGCAGCTATACAGACGTTCTCTCTTAAGTTCGGGTGCAAAGTCCACACTAAACGAACTAGTTTGATACTAAAACTGTGTTGATGTTTGGTTGCACCGCGGAGACGTGAGGTTCATCTTTAGCTACTCCGGCGTAAAGTCCACACTGACCAAAATACTGTCGCAGAAAATGACGTTTTCACTTCCTGTGGCCAATAACATCACCGTGTTGCCTTTGGACACTTTGATACGCAATAGCAAAGAAGCTAACGGCTAAAAATAGCTAACATTAATCACCAAACAACATAACGGTTGGTAAATTTAGGACAAACCTTTATGACCAGGTGACAAATACAACCTTAATCTACAGCTAGTGCAAAATAAGTGACATACAACACGGGGTAATATAACGCCACCCTGTTATTGGGCAGATGAAATCGTCACGTTATAACAAACACATAATGATAGCCTACACTGGCAAACTGTTGAATTAGTATTAAATAATGCGCCGTGCCAACCGCTATTTTCCGGAGGACTTTACACCTGCTAAGGGCAAGGTGTAAGATTTAAGTTGTAACTACGCTGGAACTATTTCAGCTGCAACCCTTAAAATGTTAGTAGCAGGTAAACTCCGACCTAAGTTAGAATTTACGTTCAAACTAGGCTACGTTTGAATTTACACATAGCTGGTGCAACCCAGTGCAGATGTGATCACTGACTACGTCTACATGCACACTAGTTTTCCACTATTGTTCCGATCATGACAATATTCTGAATGTAGCATGTTCAGATTAAGACAGATGTGCAGATATTCTTCAGGTGTTAGCAGCGTTCTGTGGACATGTATGCAGCTCGTTCACGCCCTCTTCCTGTTTCCGGTCACAAACCAACCAGCCAACAGTCTGCAGGGCTGGGGTAGAGATGCAGGCACAGAGTTAAAGACAAGGAGAAACACAGCTGCTGTTAAACATGATGAAAGACCTGGAAGGTTTCTGGATATGAGCAAATATTATAGATCCAGGACAGTGACTTTAATATTTGGCATTGAAAACAAACTGAACTGAAAAAGGAAACATTGACATTGAAACATTTGTTTTGGAAAAAGTTGCATTGACACTGAAACAAGTTTTACTGAAAAATAAAACACAGGCATTAAAAAATGTTTTCATTTTTTTATTTTTGCATTCTGATGTGTTTTTTTAATGACAATGTTCAGATATTTTCAGTTTTCAGTTTCAACTTTCAATGAGAGCGTGATTTACATATAATCTGCATAAAATATCACAACGCAGAACTTGTCATATTTTGACGTGATGAACGACGTGTTTGGGCATCGACCCCTGTCAGACACATAGTCCCTCTGAGGGAAACCTGAGCTGAGATCAAAGATTAAGGATTTGACTGTTACTGAAATATTTTTACATATATATTTGTACTCTAACCAGTAAGCAGTACACACCGGCGTCTTTAAACAGTGTTACGAACTCCTTTCCGTGTTCTCACAGAGAAACTTGTGACGAGGCTCAGAGGGAGCAGGGAGCCAAAAACAGAGGCTGCAAACGGCTGCGAGCTGAAACGTCTGAGGACAGAAGCTGACGTGGACCTGGATGGACCTGCTGCAGACGACGTCGGAAACAACAACGTGCAAGAGGAAGTGGCTGTGTAAACTTGGTCCTCATCGTATCTCGTCCAGCACAGCACAGTCATCTTTAAGTTACAAGATAAATAAGTCTTTTTAAATCATGGTGTCCTGCCATGAGAGGGGCCTTTTTATCCTTTTACTATTTATCATGTTCTTTGCTCATATCCATGCATTCATGTATATATATTTTAAATGGAATGAACTGCAAACTGCCCCAAAGCTGGATTCCTTCATCTCCCTTTGAGATTTCAGAATGATCTTTTTATAACTATTGTAATCGTTTTCATTCATTCTTTGTCGGTTTGTTGTTGTCTGCTGGTTGTGTGGTTGTCTGATTTATAAATGTTCATCCAGTTTCGGGCTGACTGCGGGGGAATTCGGGGTCCGTATTCACAAACGTCCTGAGAATATTCTCAGAGCTCCTAGTTTAGGCTAAACGTTTCTAGCAAGGAGTCGTAGCTTAAGAGTGACTTAGGAAAATTCTCAGAACTCTGAGCAAAAAGGGACCAAAACTTTGACCTTGACCCTGTTGCTGCTGATCAGAAGAGAGAAAAATGCACTTTTAGTGATGATGGGCATGGATCACCTATTTGTGTATCACGTGATCTGTTTCCTCTTTACTTAAATTCCCCCTATTCAGCATTTATATGCAGTATACAAACATTTAATAAGTGGTTTATAACTATCATGTAGTTGTAAGCACACGTTTAAATGTTTATTCATGTACAGCATTTGTCAAAAATGATAACTTCTCCTATGAAGACCTATTTTATATTATTACAACTGTGTTTCACTGCATTATCAGTCATGTTTACACACCAGCCTCCACTTATGGGCGTCCACAGGAGGAGTTACAGCTGTTGACGGATACATTAACACACATCTGCCCACAAGATTATAGCGCGTTTTAAACCATTTATATAAAGTTTGTATGCTGCTTATAAATGCTAAATAAGGGCACTTCAAGTAAAGATTTAAAATAAATCTGTCACCTCACATGTGTATAGACCTGATAGAAGGGACAGACCTCCTTTATAGATTATTTGTGTCTTTTGTACTGTGTCAACAACACTGAGTCATTTTTCCTGAAGCTTTAAATTAAATATTCTGTATTAACAAAGTCTGTGATCCCTGCTTTCATTTAGCCAGAACTCACTGGAACAGCAGGTTAAATCCACTTTATCAAACTGATCACTGTGTACATGGTAATGTGGGTTTCCTGAAGTCTGACAAATGTGTCCACTATGCACTGACTGCTGTAGTTACACAGCACTGACTGCTGTAGTTACACAGCAGTGCTCTCAGCAGACGAGTCAGTGAGTCAGTGTTGAACCGGTGAGATCAGGACCAGCTCTGCTTTTACTCTGCAGCTATTTGATGATGGAAGTGACACTTGTAAGGCTCCTCAGTATTTCACTGTTTTTGGAAACTGTCTCCGGAGGTAAGTTTATATTATTGTTCATTAAGTCGTTTTGAAACATTGCACAGACGAGATAGACTGAAGTGTTAAGTTTAACACTTCAGTCTATCTGACTGAAACTCAAACCTCCTGTAACAAACTGAGGAGGTTTGTTACAGTTTGAGTCTAACGTGCTTTTTGCCCTCTGTAGTAGCTTTACTGAGAGGAGCCGCCCCTGCAGCGTGGACCGGGATCAGGGTCTGACTAAACCAGCGTCGGTGTGAACAGTAAAATAACTCCGTCTTTGATTCATGGTCAGTGAGGGAGGTTTCTGAATCTGTGATCCGGGACACCGGGGCGAGACGCGTCCTATCCTAACCTTACATTTTCATGTTTAAATGTTTGTATACGTTCTTGTTAAGAGTTTTTGTCATAGTCCATTTATGACTTGTTTTCAACAGTAGATTTTAGTAATGTGGCACGAGGTTGGCTTCCGATTCCGCAGTTAAGGGACTGCTGCTTTTAGCCTGGATGATGTGATTAAAATCTTCTGTTTGCTCTTCGTCGGTAAAGTTTGCCGCTCTGCTGCCAGTCATGTTGGTCATCTGCTGCAAACCCCGCACTCTGTATGTGAACGCGCTCGTGGCTTCATGGGGAAACTCTTATTTAGCGTGATTGCGGTTGTTGGGTCTGTTGAACTTGCTTCGTAGTACAGGCCTCAGGTCTCTGGAGTCCACCACCACCATCGCGCAACCCAAAGCGCGCTCTGTCTGATCAGGACCTAAATCCTTCCCTAAAATGAACATGTGCTATAAAATAGATGTTTCCTTTTTTAACTAAAGCAACATGTAGCTACACTTATGATTTATAGTTACTCGAGTGATGCTAAGATAACCATAACCTACTTTTATGTAGGGGGGCACAAAGAGTAACTAATGTTTTAAGTAATCAGTAACTAATGAGTCGGTCGACTCCTGAAGAAAGTGGTCAGTATGTAGATTCACAGATATTTAATCGTTACCTAATGACTTATACTTAAAATAGTATTTACCGGTCTGTTTTATTGCTATAAAGTCCTCAAGTGGATCGTTAACGATTCATTAATTCAACTTATTTTTTATTTATTATTATTAGTTATTGATCCCTTCCTCACTCGTTCTTACTGACAATTTGTGCACCTTACGGTAAAGTACATAAAGACACTCACGCACCCCGACGGAGGGGGGGGCTTCTCTGGGCGGTTCATAATGGCCCTAAATAAACTGCATTACCCAGGGGGCACTACGTGACTCACCTTGTTCCCGTCCTCGCCTGCCTGCTTAACATGGATTCTAATAATATTTGATCTCAGGACAAAAAATACATGTAATAAAAAATTTACATTGTTACACTTGCTGGTAACTTTCCCTGGGAGTTTCAAATGTGGCTCATTTTATGTAAGCAAGAAGACAATCTGCGCATGTGCAGAGTGAGTGTGATCACTCTAGCTTGTTTCTGATTGGAGGAATTCAAGGTGTTACACCTGCCAATGTTATGCGGTATAAATGAGTGATCTTTTTTTATTGAGTGACAATAAAAGGATCCATAGTGCAATTTAAACATTCAAACCAATAAGCCAGGGGGCAGAAGGTAAGAAAATTAAACAAAAATAAATACATTCAAAAATAATATTCTATACATACTTTACAGGCAACACATGCCTTTACAGTTTTGATGGCCTTTTTGTTGGTACAAGATTTAATAGTTTTTATGTACTGTTCAAACTCTTTGTAAAAAACAGTAAAAAGGGGCCTTTGGTTTGTAAACTTACACTTATGTATATAGAATTTGGCCAGAATAATCAATAGATTTATGATATTTACCTTTTCCTCAAATTTCTTGTCATAGGTAAAGAAACTGAATATAACATGTTCATAAAATAAAATCTTTGTACAAGATGTCAGTGGAGATGAGTGATGTTTTTCCCCTCTGTAGTTGTTTAACTGAGAGGAACGGCTCATTCAGCATGAACTGTGATCACTGTCTGGTTTCCCTAAATGTGTTGTTTTTATCCAAAAAATACACAGTGGCAACGATAAAATAACCAGACCTAAAAGCTCCTCTTGTGTTTTATTTGGGGGTAGTCTGTGTGCTGTTGTAGCCTATTTGCATATACTGTATGCTACATGTTATTATGTTGTTGTAATTTAATTTTAATTTAATTCTAGTAACTGGATACAAAATTTGACAATATTATGTTTTTATTTGTGCTCAAACACATAAAACTGAAACTATTAATGTTCCGGCCAGAGTCGTAGGCTATGTATTGTGTAATGAAGTAATCCTCACGGACCAGAGGTCCCTCAAACTTTGATAAAGTCAACTCTCTGCTGGAATTGGTCCCTCTCACATTGGATTTATGGCTTTTGCAGAAATCAGTGTGAGAAGTAAATGATTTTGAAGGAAAAGCTCCAGATAACAGCGTGGACACAGAAGTGTAACAAGGGCATGGTAGACCGTCTGAACTTGACCAGCTGGGATGAAGCAGAGCTGTACAAGCACACTGAATTTAAACACCTGGACTGTGCAGTGCAAAAACATTTAAAATGCTGAAAAGATGGCTGTTCTTCAGAGGCTTTCAAACCATCTAAATGTAATATTTGTTTCCACAGGACAGTATCGTGCCATTTCCCCGACTCAGCCAATCGAGGCAGTAGAAGGTGATGCTGTTACTCTTCAGTGTCGTCTGGATCCTCCGGTCAACCTGTTTGCTCTTACAGTGGATTGGAAGAGAGGTGACAACAAGGATGTCGTCCACTCCTATCGACACAAACAGGACCATCTTCATCCACAGACGGATCAATACAGAAACAGGACGACGCTCAACCGTGAAGACCTGATCAGAGGAATCCTGAGTCTGCAGATCTCCTCAGTACAGCTGTCTGACAGTGGACCGTACAGATGCTTCATCCCAAAACTGTGGACCAGTTGTGTTATTGATCTCATTATTGGTAAGCATGCTGACTTTAATACTGTACAGATCATTTTTTAATTCAAAATGTGTGTAACGTTTCTAAATAAGACCTCTATCGTTTGAAACAGTGGACCAACAGAACGAGACACAGAGAAATGATTCCAGCACAACTGGACCTCCAGAGGAACAAGTGACCGAGTCAGGCGGTCGTGGTAAATGTCTTTGAATATTTCTCTGTAGTGTCTTTGATGCACTTCATCCTCAGAGATCATCTGTTCTGTTAAAATGTGCAGCATAGGTCTGAACATTCAATGTGAGCATTACATTTTTACACAATTAACACATGAAGTTAAACTGCACTCCAGTATTGAGATCCTTTAAGTACTAATACAACAATGCAAAAATACTCTATTACAAGTAAAAGTCCTGCATTTTAAATCCTACATCAGCAAAATGTACTTAAAGTATCAAAAGTAAAAGTACTGGTTCTGCAGTAAAAGTGCCTTGACTGGAAAGTTATTATATATTAAATAATGTTTAATACTGCATTAATGTATTAATGTTAGGGCAGCATTTGTAGCTGCTTCTTTATACAGTTAGCTAGTTTTAACATCTTTATATACAGTTAGCCAGTTTAGCCCAGTGGTTCCAAACCTAGGGGTCGGGTCCCTCCAAGGGGTCACAAGATAAATCGAAGGGTTCGTGAGATGATTAATGAGAGAGGAAAGAAGAGAAAATAAACTCAGCATCTTCTCTGGTATCCTTTCAGATGGTGGAAACGGGTTGGTGGTTGCTGGTACCATTTCCACTGTTGTCGGCATTCTCTGCGTTCTCATTGTTGTTCTGGTTCTGAGGATGAGTGGAACGATCCGTAAGTTACAAAACAACATTTAAAGTCCTGAGGGGTGTTTTAATAAAGCAAGATTACCAGTGAAACCAGTGATGCTGTTAGTTTTGCTATATTTTACTGTCCATATTATTTGTTTAATGCTTTGTGGCAGCGAACATTGCAGTTTTGGCTTTACATGTTCTTCACTATGAATTGATGGGATCAGTGTCTCAGATGTCTCAGGTCTGTGTTTTAAAGTCATGAAGTAAAACCAGACTTCACTCACTTTGCTCACAATAGCTCCAAACCAGCTCTATGGAACAGCCTGATCCTGGTTCAGTTTGTTAGCTGAATTGAAGACGTGTTTATGTATTTGTTCTCTATTTCAGCTGCAGTTAACGCCAACATCCTTCAACATGTGTCACAAAGTGCTTTTCTTTCTCACAGAGAAGTGTATGAAGAGGCTCCGAGGAAGGAAGGAGCAAAAATCAGAGACAGCGTTCAACAGATCTGAAATGAGGAAGGTGAACACCCAAGCAGCAGATGGGGAGGCGGACCTGGAGGACCTGGAGAGGCCTGCAGAAAACATCGTCTGAGAGGTGAAGTGATGGTCGACAGTCTGGCTGCCGTTCATCACCTCAACGATCAAAAAGCACACTGGCCTCAGCAGTTTTACCAGAGTTTACTGAGCAAACAACCATTAAACCTCCTCACATGGACCAGTAAAGGTGTTACACATCTCAGACACAACAGTAATAATGAGTCCATTTGGTCCTCAGTATTGGGAAAGGGACCTTTCATAGATCTTCTGAGCCAGTCAACAATTAGCTCTCAATAAAACAGGATAATATCAAAATGGAATCAATCAATTCTATACATCAATCAAATGACAAGACCTGTCAATCACCCCCAGTCCTGACTCCTGGGCCCAAATATGCAACAATATTTGTCTAAAAATACCAAGAAGCAACTTAAACATAACTAGGAACATGGTTTTTAGTGGTGCTGCTCCAAACTGAGTCCTTGGGATGAATTGTAATAACTTTGGTGATCCTCTGACTTTTCCTCTAGTGCCAACATATATGTCTTAAGTAATAAGATTTTCATCAGCGTTATTTAGTCACTGTTGCACTTTCTTGTGCTGATCTGAGATCAGCAGCTTCAACTGTGTCCACATTTAAAAGCAAACTGAAAACCTTTCTTAAAATGTTTCTGTTCATTGTCATGCGGATGACACACAGCTGTTAAACCCACTGACGTCAGGATGCTGAGTTCTCTACAGGACTGCCTGATTGATATTAATAACTGGATCTCGATAAACTTTCTTCAGCTTAATTGTAATCAAACAGAAATCCTTGTTATTGGGTCCCAGCATATCACGAAACAATACTGCCACCTGCTGGTTACCTGTCACAATATGTCAAGCCTGTTGCAAGAAGAAATCTTGGCGTCCTGTTTGATAGCAATTTATGTTTTGAGCAACACATCACAAAGCTTGTCCAATCGTGTTTTTATCACCTCAGGAAGTTTGCAAAAATAAGATAAATTCTAAATTTTAGAGATGCAGAAACTGTTGTACGTGCTTTTATCTCCTCACGCCTTGATCATTGCAACAACCTCTTGTCTTAATCAAAAGACTGAAACCACTAAAGACCCTACAGAACTCAGCTGCGGTGCTTTTAACCAGAACCAAGAGGTACGATCACATCACACCTGTTTTAGCCTCTTTATGTTGGCTCCCTTTTGCTTTAGGATTGATTTTAAGATCTTATTGATTACCTTTAAGGCTCTTGATGACCTGGCTCCAGACTGTATTTTAGACCTTTTAATCCCTTATGAACTGTATCTTGAGATCCTTCTGTCTCTCCCAGAGTCCAGGTTGAAAACTAAAGGGGACAGAGCTTTTTGCCATCAGGGCCCTGAGGCTTTGGAAAGACCTGCCCGAGAAAATAAATCTGTCTGAGTCAGCGTCGTCTTTTAAATCTCTTCTAAAAAAGCATATCCTGATTTAATCTGACTTGCATGTTGTACGTCATTTTTCTCTACTTGAAGCACTTTTGTACTTTGCACTTGTTTTGTGTGCTCTATAAATAAAGTTTATTATTATTATAAGTTTTCCCTGTTACTCTATATTATAACTTCATTGTTATACTACACTGCACAAGTATTTAAAACCTTTAAAGTGAAAGAAGTAATATCACAATGTAACAGTACTCCAGTACAAGTAAAAGTCCTGCATTCAAAATCACACTGAAGTAATCAGCAAAATATGCTTCAAGTACATTAAAAGTACTTGTTATACAATAAAATAGCTCTTGTCTAGTGTTATATTGTTATATTTTGAATGATGGGAATATTATTAGTGATCCACTTCTGTTTAAGCAGCGTTGTCATATTGTAGATGATCAATAGGGAGCTGATTTAATCTGTTACAATCCATCATATCTTATAAATGATCTTGAATTGTAAAGTAGCATTGAGGTTGAATTTAACTTAGTAATATGATTTTGAGGTACTTGACTATTTCCATTTTCTGCTGCTTTACGCTTCACACTTTACTTTTTACACAATACATTTGTGTGACATCTAAAGTTACTTTTCACGTTCGTATTTTACATATAAAACATATCAGCTTATTAAATATGATGCATTGCTGTAGTTTAAACTAGCAGCGAGCTGTATGTAAATTAAAATCATTCATTAAAATGGAAACGTAAATAATAATGTCTATATTGCTACTTTAGCTTCAGTGAACGATCAGAGTACTGCTGGACGTTTCTCAGGTCATGGGTCAAAGTACTATTATATAAAGCTATGTCACAATTTTGGATCACAATACATCATTTTTAAACCTCTAATCATTCACTTTTTATCTGTTTTAAGTAAGTAAAACACTCTCCCTAACTTCCATCAGTACGTGGACTGCTACACCAGGGACAACAAAACTGGACCTGCTGTATGCAAACACAGCGGACCGCCTACAGCTCCTACTCCTTCCCCCCCGCTCGGCTGCTCAGATCACAACCTGGTCCATCTGCTCCCTGTTTACATACCTATGGTGAAGAGACTGCCCCCACCAAAAGGTGTGTGAAACTGTGGTCTGAGGAGGCCGGTGAGGCACTGAGGGACTGTTTTGACACCACTGACTGGGAGGTGCTCTGTGGGCCACACACAGGCATCACAGATTATATTAATTTCTGTGTAGAGACCACCGTGCCCACCAGGAGGGTGCAGTGTTTCTCAAATAACAAGCCCTGGGTGACTCCTGAGCTGAGAGCCTTGCTGCTGGAGAAAAGGAGGGTTTTTAAATCTGGTGACAGAGAGGAACTGAGGAGGACTCAGAGGGATCTTAAAAGAAAGGTCAGAGAATGCAAGGCCAGCTACAGGAGGAAAATGGAGGACCACCTGCAGCAAAACAACGTGAGGGAGGTTTGGAGAGGACTCCAAACTATATCAGGGCAGGGCAAAAGCAGGAGGAGGGACCCTGAACCTGGAGACAGAGACTGGGCTAACAAGCTAAATCTGTTTTTTAAAAGATTTGATACTGGGCCAGCAAGACAAAGGAGATGGTGGTCAACTTCCACAGAAAACTGTGAAAGTAAACTTTGTTGTGAGCTCATAACTTATCATTTATTCACATGTTAATCATCTATTCATAGTTATTATTTTGTATACTTATTAATATTTACTAATTATATGCTTGTGTATTGACTTTAATTAGTTAATAGTGCCAGTTCTATACATGTCTCTACTCTTGAACTCTTACCTAGTTTCATGTCTTTTGGTTTTTATGTATGTATTCTAAGCAACGTGACTCAATGTGAGGTCAAAGGTCAGCTATATGTTATAGAGATGTTTTTTTTCCAGATGTGCGTTAAGAGTCCTAGTATGTTTTTGTAAGTTCCTATAGGTTTAAACTTATATAACATGCAACACTGACCAATGGAAAAGAGTTTCTTTGTCTCCAGAACACTATAAAAGCTGTATTCTTGTATCTTCTCTTTGAGATAGAGAGGGATGGCTGATGACTTCTGTTGTCTATCTCCTATTGTACAATATATTTTTGTCAACGATCTGTAAGTGTTTCTTGCGTTTTGTTCAACTTAAGAGTAAAGGCAGTTTTTCCACGACAAAACCCTCCTCCACTGCACCGGTAAACATCCAGGGACTTGACATCGAGAGAGTGAGGACATACAGGTACCTGGGCGTTCACCTAAACAATAAACTGGACTGGACGGATAACACCGACTCTCTTTATAAGAAGGGTCAGTGTCGTCTATACCTGCTGAGGAGGCTAGGATCCTTCAGTGTGAGCAGGTAACTGCTGAGAACTTTCTATGAGACTGTGGTGGCATCTGTGGTCTCTTATGCAGTGGTGTGTTGGGGAGGGGGGTGTTCTGAGCAGGACAAGAACAGACTCAACAGACAGATAAAAAGAGCTAGCTCAGTCTGTGGCTGCCCCCTGGACTCCATCGAGGTGGTGGGGGAGAGGAGGGTTCTGGCGAAACTGTCCGCCATCATGGACAACACCTCCCACCCTCTGCATCAGACTGTGGGGGCCTTAAGCAGCTCCTTCAGTGACAGACTCCTACACCCAAAGTGTAAGAAGGAGCAGGTCCTTCATTCCCACCGCGATCAGACTGTATAATGCTGCATTACAATCTGCTGTGTCACTGTAACCACCATCACATCACAGTAGGACTGATGACTATCATGCACCTTAGGGTCTTTGAATTTTTATTTTTTTTATGTCTCTTATATTTATTGTATTGTGTGTATATAATGTTTCTTTTATTTAATTGCTTTTTATTTAATTTATTTTTTCTTTGCTTAATTGTTGTTTTATCTCTTTTTGAGCTATTGTAACGGTGAACTTTCCCCACTGTGGGATCAATAAAGTTTATCTTATCTTATCTTATCTTATCTTATCTTAAGTAACTAAAGTTGATTAAACGGTACCTTAAATAAAATGACACTCTCAGTAATGTCGTCCATAAAACAAATGGGGAGTTACTTTGTAGAAGCAGTGATATTTTGACAGGACTCTGGTACTAAAAGTTTGCCACGTTACAGACTGATGTAACAAAACAACACTGAAGTTCCCGGGAAAATTATATTCCGCCAAAACGGTGTTCTATTGAAACTCCCGCCACAGGCCTGCCGGCTTCCCAACGCTGACGTAACGTCCGCCTGTGACGCTGAACCAATGAGCTGTTGCTGTGAGAATGCGCTGTCCAATCAGAGAGCAGCGGCGGGAAACAGCTGACGGAAGAGGAGGAGAAAGAGATTCGGCGCAAGTTTGAGCTTAGTGTGCGGAAGAAGAGGGACAGAGAGAGACGCGGAGAGGAATTCAAGACAAGAGAAACTATTCAACTCCGAGCGGAGAAGACTTCTTTTAACTTTTTAAAAAGGTAAATGTGTCACCAACTCATTAATTTGAGTGAAAAGACGTGAAATATTTTGTTCATCGTAACCGGAAGAGAGTCCTCTCTACTCTTCAGAGTTGGTTCGCTAGTTTATCGCCTGAAAAACCACAATTAGCTTCTTTTTCACGTCGTGTGTCGATAAACTTTTCCTTCAGGATGATTCTCGTGTTAACGCGATATATTTTAGGTAAACCTCAGTCACGTTAATGTCGACATTTAGGTGTTTTTGTTACGTAGACGCCACCGGTTGGACTTGGCGCCATTTAACGACCACACGGTATTGTTTCCTCTGCGGGAAAGTTTTTTTTAATGTAAAAACAACTGTTGGCTAAGGATTTACAAACTTTAACAAACTCCACACACGTTACACGTATAGTGTTGACTGTCATGTTACAATTTTAGGCTAATCTGATGTTTAACGTGGAGTTATATTGAAGTTAAGTTCAGTTCACAACCAAACGTGAAAAGTCGTGTAAGATAAAGATAGGTGGAGGAAGAGAGATTAAGGTTTATTTTAATTAAAAGAGTTTTATTGTGGAAAGGTAGCAGTTTCATTGGACAACAAAGCCGGAAACTACCCGTGTAAGATGGTGTGTAATAATCTACTCTGCTGGGTATAATTCAAAATGTAATATCAGTGCTTAAATGTTAGTACCAGTACAAAAGTGATACCTTTTCAGTACCTTATTTTGACTTTTCGTCTCAGGCAACTCAAGAAATTCAAAGAAAAGCTCAACATTAATGGTGTGTGGTCATTAAAGTGAAGTGCATGCACATGATTTTCTGCAAAAACCTTATTTTTCATTTAAGAATATATGCCAGACCCCTCAAATCCATCAGTGTTTAATGTAGCCACAACTTTGTCTCAGCGCTTTACAGTCTGAAGAAAACTACTCGTATGGAAATAGATGTGCAAGAACCAAATAACATAACGAAATTATAATTTAAAATCGGGTAATATCTGCCCAAAGAATCAGTAAACATTACCAGAAAATCTGAGGTACTTGACAGTTCGTTTCCAGGTGTTCCCAGGCCCCGTTTCTGTAATAATCATCTTTCCTTTATGTTTCAGATTAAACACAAAATGCCCAGCACACGCTCTCAGGGTCGGGCTCAGCCCACGCTGTCTTTCCCTCGCCGCAAATCCTGCAGAGTTTCCTCGCGCTCCAAGACGCAGCAGCTGGACAAATCGCCGACCAAGCCTGAACCCCAGCACCTCGCCCTGACCCGGACTGGACCGCTCTCCCCGAGGCCCACTCCTCTCTCACCCAGACGTCCTGCAGCCCAGCCGCCACCACCATCATTGTCATCATCTCCCAGTCTCCTGCCACGGCTTCCACTCAGCCCCCGCAAACGCACAGGTAAGAGACTCCAGGACAGGAAGACAACAGTTACTGGTTGCTTCACAGGTGCACATAAAATACAATAACATGACATACAGCAACAACGAGTTATTTGGCTAAATAGCAAATATTTAATCTATTTGGGAGGATTCAAGTTCATTTACAACTTATGTTATATAAAGGAAAAGTTCGACATTTTGGGTTATGTTATTCACATTCTGCCAACTAACTCTCAGGTGATAATAAAGCGTATTATTATAAGAAGTGTGTCAGACTTTAACTTTCAGTCTGAATCTGAAGGGATTTGGATTCCACACTGAATTCAGATTCAATTAAACAAATCACAGTGTCACTATCAGAAATGGCAGATAGTGAGATCAACACTCCAAGTCCAGATGAAATATCGCTCGACAACGAGCAACCTGAGGGCACACCTGACAACACTACACCTTGGCAGGCTAGGCCAGCTTGAGTCCGAGTAAGAATCACCTCTGTTCCTCCTCCTCATCATCATCATCACGGGGCTCACCAGCTGCCTGCCAAGTTAACGTTATTCAATTTGTGCCAAAGCTTAATTATAACTCAGCAAGAAAGAAATCACCTGTTGCTAATTCCAAGTGTTCATTGGTAATGTAGGAACGCCCTCTAGTGGACAGAACGTATAACAACCACATGCTGATAGTGGCATTGCCCTGTGTATACAGTGTACATAGAAATTCAAATATTTTTTGAATGTCAAATATAATCAGGAATGAAATTCGAATGGGGTTATAGAGGAAGATTGACAGCATTAAAATCATTATTTAAACTTTAAACAGAACAAACATCCACTTGACAGTTTGGTTTTGTCAGCTTTGTTGTCTGGCTTCTGAATTAGGTTGGTTTATCAACTCAAAGTCTTGAAGTCTTTGGCCTGTTGAACTGTCTCATGTCACAGATACGAGTTCCTGCACATTAACTTCACCTGGAAAATTAAACTCCTGGGTTTTATCGCTCAAGGTGACGACAACAGCTGTAATTTTGGGGCCGCCCTGCTGGGTTCACCACCGAAGCAGAGCAAGCCGAGCCTGGTCTCGCCCCGGAAGCTCGGCTTTGACGAGAACTCGCCGGTCTTGGCTCGCAGACGGCTGGTTCCGTCTTCGCCGCGGCAGCCGCTCTCTCCCACCGCCAGGTCGTCCCCACAGCGACAGGAAACGCCTGCTGGAAGCCCGGCCCACCAGAGCGCAGAGAAGAAGCCGCCGGTTGTTCGACTCTTTGCAGAAAGTAAGTTCACCTGTTGAAACTCTCCATCAGCAAAAATCCCAGTTGGTGCTGCAGCTAACTATTACTTTCATTATCGATTGATGTAACCATTATTTTCCCGATCAATGGAATAATCACAGCTTCTCAGAGCCCAGGCTGACACATTCAAATGTCTGGTTTTGTTGATATTTTTGTAGTAATATATAGAAATGTAATAAAACCAGCAAACATTCACATCTGAGCGCCTGGAACCAGATAATTTTTGGCATTTTGCTTAAAGACTGACTTAAACAATTTATCGATCAAAATAGTTGTCTTTTGGAGTTTCCTTTATCTCATCAACGTCCACAGAAGCTCAGGGCGTTTTCACACCTATAGCTGGTTTGCTCTGGTCCGAATGAGTTTGTAAACTTAGAGCGTTTTCCCCTTCAGTTCGGTGTCTTTTCACAGTATAGCAGGCAAAACTGTACCAGCAGAATGCCGAATGCACTTTGAGGAAACGTCTTAAATACTAAACAGCTTCATACTTTGTAAAGAAGACGTGCTGACGTGGAACCGGACAGAGACCACTTCCGTTTTTTTTTTTTGGCGTTTCCAGCTTCTCCAATTTGAGGATTAGCTGCATCTCTCTATAAACTGAATATTTTTTGGGACATCTGAAGACTTCCCCTCAGGCTCTGGTCAGCTGTCACGGACATTTTCACTGTTTTCTGACATTGTTTATAATTAAATAATGTCAGAAAACATATAAATTAAGTCAAACATTTTCCAGTTCATGATGTCTTCCTCTGTGACTGTGTCGCTGTGAATCCAGCCACAATGATCTTAAAGTGAGGGTGGATTTGACGCAACTCGTTCACCTCCACGTTTCTCCTCCAGAGTCGAGGTTTCTGAGCGTGAAGCAGGCGCTCCACACCGCCGTCCCCGAGCGGCTCCTGTCCCGGGAGGCCGAGCGGGCGTCCATCCGGTCTTTCCTGGAGGAGAAGGCCCTGCAGCGCCTCCCCGGCAGCCTCTACATCTCCGGAGCCCCGGGGACCGGCAAGACGGCCTGCCTCAACTGTGTCCTGCAGGAGATGAAGGTACTTTAACAGTCGAGTTTCAGAGGTGGTCGACCGTCTGAATGTGGGAGGAAGGGACACATTTGTAGTTCACAGTGAAGGGAATTTGTAGTTCTGTGGAGTTGGATGTGTAGAGCTTTAGTCACTGCAGAAGGGTGCAAGTAGAGCAGCGATGTTGACATATTCAGTGGTATTTTTACTCTGTTTTAAGCAAACAAAAGATCTGAATAGTTCTTCCAACACTGGAAATAATCAACTTTACGAGAGAGGAAGGAAAACGCCTCTGCTGCATGAAATTATATTTATTTTTCTAGCTTTTCTCAAATTATGTGAAATGTTGAGTTTTTTTTTATATCTCCTCTGGAGTCTTGAAAGTATTTAACAGGGTTCATACCAAGTCTTGAAAGTTTGGAAAATGCTTAATTTTAACAGTTATGTTTTAAGGTTAGAAAAACTCCTTGAAAAATGCTTTATTTTTCAACATAATCTGGTGTTTCATGGAAACCAAAACATCTTTTAATGTTTGGAATGAAACAATCCCATCGCCGTATTTGTTTGTCGTCTCCTGATATTTATAGTAACAATTTAGTCACAGTTCAGTTAGTATGTAATGATTAAGGCTTCGAGAGTCTGGAAATGTTTAGGTACCTTGAAAGTGCTTGAATTTTACTCTTAAAAAGCTGTACGACCCTTGATTAAAGCAAGGCAAGAGGAGAACACGGGTGAACTAACTGATCAACAATGAAAGTAATTGTTAGTTGCAGGTTTAGTTGTCGTCGCTCTTTAATCAGACATTTCTAGAATTTTAGGTGACGCGAGAAAGTTTTCAAATCCACTCATAAGTTATTTCTCTTTTAAAAGTATTATTATCATTATTATTATTTTGTGGTCTTTGTTTTTAATGGTGTCCTCCGTCCCGTCAGGCCGAGCTGTCCTCGGTGCAGACGGTGGTGGTGAACTGTATGAGTCTGCGGAGCTCCCACGCCATCTTCCCGCTGCTGGCCGACAAGCTGAGAGCGTCTGGCGGGCAGAGCGGACTGCAGAGGTTCCTGACGGCCCCGGGGCCCGCTGTGTGAGTAACCCGATGTGGTTCCCGGCGTCACTGAGGAACCAGAGTCCTGTAGCAGGAGTCCATGACGTGATGCAGGCGGTTATTGAGGGAATATTCAGCCTCTGAATATGTTATATATTGAACTGGGCCGTAGTTTAGCACCTCTGCGTTTGTGCTTCTGATTAGTCTTAATACCTTTGTGATAAATGTTTGAATTTAGTCCTTTCTTTGCAATTTGTTTTCTTTCAAATGAAGATACAATTCTGGCTAAATTAGTTTGTTTTTCTTTGTACGGCTTTAACCCTCTGAAATCAGAGCTCAGGAGGTCGCTGTTTGCATAATCCTGTTGTCAATTGATCTAAAATAAAACCGTAGCAGCTCGAGCATTCATTCTTTTTGCAGCTGAAAGTCGAGGCATCATGTTGTACGGTCGTGTTGCAAGTTGATGACGTCAAAACGCGGTGGCACGGTTTTAATTTATGACAGTTTCAATAATTTTATTAGTCATTATGGTTTATTGACTTACAAACCCTTTGGCTCAGGTTGTACAGATTTTAGGGATATGAAGCGTTTGAAGATACTCCAGGAAATGACATCACAATGTAGGCCCTGGCAGTTTAAAGGGTTAAATGACTGTATTTTTAAGATACATTCGTCAACAATAGTGCTGCTTAGATGAAGTACAGAAAATTAAGCATTTGTAATAAAGACAAATTAATTGATTATAAGTTGAGAATATGAAACAGTTGCTGGTTACGGCCTCAAAAGCACTGAAGAGTATAATCACTCTGAACCGACTACTTGACGTCTTTATGGGGTTAAAAACAGATTCTGGCCAAAGAGTTCTTCATCACACTTCACTGATTATAATGAACGAGACCCTGACTCCACCTGCCTTTCCTCCTCAGGCTCCTGGTTCTGGATGAGATGGACCAGCTGGACAGTAAATCTCAGGACGTCCTCTACACCATCTTTGAATGGCCGTACCTGCCAAAGTCTCGCCTCTGTCTCGTTGGTAAGAGCTCCACCCACCAACGATTTAAAAACTACGGTTACTGCTGGTGAAGTCTCTGCCTGTTTAGTGGATAAATCTCGGCAGTAATGACACTGAAACACTGGCAGACGGACGCTGGTTTTCAGCTTCTTGTCTAAAGCTGTTATTTGTGTGTCCTGACCTTCTGCTGGTCTTCTTTTTGTGTTTGTGTAAACCTGAAAAACTCAAAATATTTATTTTCAGGTTTTCCATTTGGTTTTTTTGTCTTATGATATCAAAGTGGTTCTTAATTCAGAAACGATGCCAATGCAAAAAAAAAAACATACAAAAAACAACAGAAATGTGCTGCAAATGAGGAAAATGTTTTATTTAAATGTGATATTATGTGAGAGCTGAACTCTTATTAAAACTGACAGACGTTCAGTGTTTCTTCTGTGAAAGAGTTCAGTCTCTTCTGTTGTTTTTGCAGGTATCGCCAACGCTCTGGACCTGACCGACCGCATCCTGCCCAGACTGCAGGCTCACCCTCACTGTCGCCCCCTGCTGTTGAACTTCCCTCCCTACAGTCGGCAGGAGCTCTCCGCCATTGTGCAGGACAGACTCGCTCAGGTAAATACAGAGCGAGATGTAACACTGGCGGAGAGGAAAATAATTACCAAACTTTTTTATGAGGCGTCTGTAATGAAGTTGCGTTTAAATGTTCCTCCTCTCAGGCGTCGGCTGAAGGGATCCTGGACGCCTCAGCGGTCCAGTTCTGTGCCAGGAAAGTGTCGGCGGTGTCGGGAGACGCCAGGAAAGCTCTGGATATCTGCAGGTACAGAATAAAGTTCAGCCTCCGTGTTGTGTCTGCTGGTTAACCTGCACAAACATTCGTTGTGTAAGAAATAGTTTAGATTGAGATCACTCGGTCAGTTTTCCTCTTGAAGTGAGGAATCTGATTTCTGTGGAGCATCTAGATGAAACATTACTTGATGTAAATCTTAACACCGCTCAAACATTGTGGGGTCATGTGTGTTTTTCTTTGTGTAGATTCTTCACCTGTCTGAAAGATCAGGAGTTGAATTTGTTCTATAATCGGCTGGTTTTGTTTTGTTTCCAGGAGAGCTGTCGAGGTCGTGGAGTCTGACGAGAGGAAGAAAGCATCGGATCCAGAAGCTGAAACTAAAGGTGAGTGCCGCTGTGACTCTTCCTCCCATTCGCTGCTGGAATCTGGTCTAAACAAGCTGTGGCCGTCCACTGATTTTTGTACCCGACAAACATGAGCATTAACTGGAACACTTGTCCTCGGGTGCGTGCAGCGTCGCGGGTCAGCCTCCCCCAGGTAGCGCGGGTGCTGTCGGAGGTGTACGGCGACCGAATGGCGTCTCAGTGCGGCGGCTCTGACGGAGAGAGTTTCCCCCTGCAGCAGAAGCTGCTGGTCTGCTGCCTGCTGCTGCTCATACGCAACGGAAAGAGCAAAGAGATCGTCCTCGGAAAGGTGAGTCGCCCAATCACAATCCGCCTCGCTCTTGATTTTCACTGCAAACATTATAAAAGCAGATCTACAAGGAAATGAACTAAGACTAAACCAGACTAGATCCTCCGTAGCAAAGTGGATTTAAAGCTGAAGTTTTATTGATTGGTTTCTATTTGCTGCATGTTTAGTCACAAACGGCTGTATGAATGAATACTGCTGTTTGACACGACTTCACACTGTCTGTCTGTCCTGAGGCGTTTATTAGTTTCTGACTCTGGGAAAAACAGTAAAATTTCCCAAATGTCTGTATCTCTGAACCATCTCTTTAACCAGATCACACACATCCAGGCTCTTCTATGTGATCTCTTAGTAACGACCCCCGCCTCCCACTTTGAAAACTCAAACGTTACAGTTAGACTAGAGGAGCAGGAATGTAAGTTACTCTAACAGTAAGAGTCAGTAGCAGAGCTAACATTACATAACACAAGTGTGTGTGTGTGTGTGTAGATAGATAGATGGATAGATAGATTAAAACCTGGTAATTCTCTCAGTAAATGTCAGTCAGTCACTGAGCTGCAGGCATGTAAATCCATTTAACTGAAGTGGCTGCAGCTGCACTCATCTGAAATGTCCAGCAGGCGGCACTGATGTTTTTAACAACCACGTCATGTTGAACAAGGTGGAAAACTGCTTTTTGTTTGTTTCAGCTCCATGAGGTCTACAGCCGTCTGTGCGCCCAGAGGCAGGTGTCTGCAGTCGGGCAGGGCGAGTGTTTGTCTCTCTGCGCTCTGCTGGAGAGTCGAGGGATCTTCGCTCTGAAGAAAGCCAAAGAGGCTCGTCTCACTAAGGTGCGCATCAAATATCAACTATCAGTGCAGACACTGGAAGGTACAGTGATATTACACACTATCTTCCACGAGTCTGTCTGCATAACTCTGCAGAGAGTTATATAATTCTCATTCTGAGGCCCAGAATGTGTCTGATGGAAACCTCTGATGTGGAGAATAAAGATGAAAAGTACTTTTTTTCTTTTTTGCGTCCATCCTGCTACACCTCTGGTAAAAAATAAATTTCAAAGCACGGCAGAAGAAATCAAAGGTGACAAGGTTGTGGTTGTTTACATCCCAGTTGTCTTCAAATGTGTTGTTCTTTAATGACCAACAGTCTAAAACCCAAAGAGATTAAATGTATTAAGGTCAAGAAAAGCAACAAAGTCTCGTATTTGAAAAGATTCAACCACTCAATTTTTTTGCAGCTCTCTGTTTAAAAGATGTGATTTAGCTTCGTATTAAATATCGCTCATAGAAACATCTAAACATTTGAGCATGTGTGTTGCGTATCTCAGGGTTTTGGTTCGTGTCGAGGCTTTGATCTGACAGACGGATGTTTGTTTCTTCTGCAGGTGTTTCTAAAGATCGAGGAGAAAGACGTTGAAAACGCTCTGAAGGACCGAACGCTGCTCGGCAGCATCCTCGCTGCAGGCCTGCCCTCGTGATCACATCTTTATTTTTTATCATATTTTTAAGTTAAACATAAGAACCAAGATTTTTCATTGGTTTATTCTCCTTTTCCCCATTTTTGCTGGGAATCTGTACAGTTTTTTTTTTATTTTTTTTTTTTATGAAAATGTTTACTAAAAAAATATTTTTATTTTTTCTCATACTGACGTTGAGGCTCAGTTTTAAAGTTGAGAAATGTTGAACCCATAAGTCAGTTGTGAAATGACAGCATTTGTTTCAGTTTGGATTTTCTTCCATTTTTTATGCTGTAAATAAACAAATGTACAGACATTTTAATCCGCTTTCCTCGTTGTTATTTTGCAGAGAACCGACCAACAAAACACAAGCTCTGAACGCTCCCTCAGGAACACAAATGTCTATTTATACATCATTTTACTTTGTGCAAAGTCTTGAAAGTTTGGTAAATGCTAAATTTTAATCATGTTTTCAATCATGTTATATTTTGGTGTTTCATCATCGACACAATCGCTCATGTGAACCAAACATCTTTTAATGTGCGAGATGAAACGATCCCGTCGTCATGTTTGTCCCCTGGTGTTTATAGTAACAATTTAGATGTGATGATAAAGGCTTCCAGAGTCTGGAAATATTTGATTTAGGTACCTTGAAAGTGCTGAATTTTACTTTTAAAAAGCTGTAGGAACCCTGAATATACCTTTCCACTAATGTGTGGTAATAAACTTGTGTTTTTGATTTAGCTGTATAGAATACCTGTTTTGGACATTGTAGAGTAGTTTGGATTGAATGAGGATGAAAGATGAGGTTTTAAACAGAACTGTTGTAAATGTGTTTGAGTTGGGGTTGAAAAAATAGTTTAAAACAAAATATCATCCTTAATTTTACTCTTAAAAAGCTGAACTTGACTCCTGCTCTCTTTCACAATATTATCTATTCAACATCTCACAGGACTGGCAGATACTGACGAACATTTATTGTACTTATTGGTGCATTGATACCTTTGCAGTCCATAAATGTGCCGTCACACCTGTGTAAAAAGTGTGTTTGTCTTTTTATGTTGTCTGTTTTATATCTTTTCTTGACGCCTTTCTGTCGTACGTGAAGCACTTTGAACCGCCTTGTTGAAAGGACCTGCTGCTTGTGGAGCAAGAAATAATAAACATGTTCTTAAAGTATGACACTTTTCTAAAAACTTAAATGTTGACCACTAGGCCACCAAACGCCGTCTCTAAGCTCTGCTTATAAAACCACTCACACCACCGCCTGTCCACCTGAACAGCCTCTCTGATTGGATTAAAGGGTTAACGGCCTCGCTGCGGCTCAGGTCAGGCTGGTTTTCTGCTGCAGGAGCTGCTTTCTGAAGAAGACTTCTCGTCTGCAGGACAGAGGCTGTTGAGAACTTGATAAAAATGAGATTTAATTCAACTTTCACTTAATATCAGGGCAGTAAGACACATGGAAACTATTCAAACATGATTTTATTCACAGCAATGTGGATGAAAATATATATCGTGCATGTTTTCAAATACAAATAGTGACCAAAAAATGTAAACGTGGTTTAAATACTCAAAACGTGTGATAAATATTTCATATTATGTTCTGCAAATAAACCACACAAACTCAAAGCAACAAAAACAAACACTTTCACTTTCTCCAACAGTGTTTTTCACGAACTCCTCACATATGATAGCTTATATTTTACTGCCTGTTTTTAGCTTAAATACGGGGTTTTCTACATGTACACAGTCGAATTAGCTGCTCAACAACAGTTTAAATATTTTGCTGTGATTGTCTGAACGTTCGGAAATCAACTCGTCAGGTACCAAACAGAATAAAAACATCTGCAGACACAGAACCATTAGAACCACCTCAGTACAGAATTTAATCTGTGCGTAATATCAGCTTCTTTTTCTGAAAATACAGACTTTGTGTAAAGGGATTTTTTTTTAAAAACAACAAATGGTAAAGAAAGTTTTTTTTTGATGACAATAATAATAAATTGTCGTTCAGATTTTCCAAATGATAAACGGTTCATTTGTCTCCTGTTGTACTTTTCAGAAACATTTTTGGAACTTTTGTTGTGATTGTGTGGAAAGAGGAGATCTCAGAGTCGCTTCTAAATCTCTTCAGAATCTTAAAATATCCTTTCAGAAACTCCACGTTTCATCACTGCGTTCATAAAGCTATCGCAGCGACCTTTAACCCCTTCAACCTCGACTTGTGCTGTGAAGCCAGACTTTGTTCAAACTCGCAGAACTTTTAATATTACTATTTTAAATTCCACTTGAGCCAAATATGTTGCGCTGAATTTGGGCAAAAAAAACTAAACTAAATATTTTACTCAGTGAAATATATATATATATATATATATATATATATATATATATATAACTGAAGGGTTTGTAACAGTCAGACAGTGTGGAATAACATGATTTAAATCAAGTGGAAATATAAGAGGAAAACTGGGTCTTCGGGGGTTAAAATAACAATCTGCCATTTTCTTTTAAATAAAACACATCTGTTTGCAGCTCTGACTTCCCCCCCGCTCTCAGTTTAATCTCCTCTTGGTGAACTTTGACGAACCAAATCAAAGTTCACGCTGGAGACATTAAAGCCTCAAACACTTCTGAATTAAGAGACATGTCTGCATGTCCAGTTTGAGTTTTAGGAAAGATATATAAAATAAATTCCCTGATTCTACCGGAAGCTTGATATCAACATTTTTATACCAGAAGCCCCCATTAGTTGATATTTTATTTTGACCTTTTTCAAGGGAAAATATTCTTAGTGTTTTCTTAAAAATATAAAATTGTCAGTTTCTTTTTGTCAGGGCGGGAAAAAAACTACATTTAGTCATCTGACACTAAAACTCAAACCCCAAAACAACAGCGACAGAATCTGATTGATATCACAGCTGTATAGACACAGTGACACATAATGTTTGTCCTGTAAGTTTTCATAGTTTTACATTAACTGTTTTTTAAATTCTCATTTTAAATGCCCAAAATGACAAATTTCCAGTGTTGAATCTTGATGTTTGTTATTAAAACGTGAGAAAATGTGAGTAAAATCATATCAGGAGTTTTTACAAATGGACTGAACTTTAAACAATATTAACACAGATCGGTGCCTGTAGTGTTAAAATAAAATAACAGCAGTGAAACAAACAAACTGAGTCTGAAGAGTGAAAATGAATAATAAATAAATACAAATAAATAAATACTTCTGCACATTCAGAGTGACTAGGTTCAGCCGGTGTGAAATCAATAAACATTCTCAGTGAACTTCTAAGCATTCAGTTTTAAAAGTATATTCACAAAATGTTAAAGTACATCATGAACATTAGCCCTCAGTTTCAATGACATCAACATGTTTTTACAATCTTTAACATCAAACCGTTGACAAACAACCAGAAGAAACTGTGAAACAGAAGATTAAAACATTTCTTCACTATGACGCAACTCTGTCACTTTGATTTGATGGAAACTATTAAAACATCTATTAAAGTGTATAATATTAAAGTGTATAAATGTAAACATTACTTATTTTTTCCATTTCATCCCATCGCTGGATATAAACTCAAACTGATTTCAGGGTTTTGAGCAAGAAAATGTGATAAAGCTTTATTTTACGGGTCTGTAATTCATCAATAATTCATAATAAATTTTCCTTTCTGTAAAGAAGCATGTCATCTGGAGTATTTACTGATATTGCACCATTTAAACCCCAAAATAATATTCATTTGTTATTTATTTACTGTTTTACAAATGACAAAGTTCTTTCTAGGAAATTAGTAGAAAATTACACCCTGATGTTCAAGCACATTCATTTCTATACAAATGTTGTAAGAGTGCTGCAGGAACGAGTCCTAAAACCCTGAAGTGAGTTAGCATGTTAGCATGTTAGCATGTTAGCTCTTCCAGTTCAACTCGTCTGGAAGTCAGTGGGTTTCTTGAATGGGTTTTTGGTTCCTGAAATAAGGTCTGTGGTTAACACAAGTGTTTTATTCTACGACATAAAATCCGTCAGTAAATACTCCACTGGTGAATCTTGAGGCTTTTGCGTGTGTTAAAAAAGGCGGTTGCTAACAAGTGTCTAAATGAGACTACAGAGGTTGTCGGGGACATTAAACGTCATCACGCCGAACACAGAAACTCATCTACTCACTCGTCTGCCTTTACAGCCTCGTTGGGTTTATACTGCAAACTGTTCTAACTCAAACTTTCCCCAAAGGCTTTTGTAGAAGAGGTCAGCGCTGGAAGCTCAGTGGTGGAGACGCTGAAGTCATGTGACCGTGGTGTAGCTGGTTTATAGCCTAACGTTAGCTTGTTACTTCTGGAGATTGACTTTACACTTCAAACATCATAAAAGTTCATCTGTGAAGATTATCTTGCTGAACAAAATGTGTCAGAATCATAAACTGTTGTTTACCACAGAGCTTATTTTCTGCAATAATCCAGAATCTAATGGAAAACTCCCGCTGGCTTTTTGTGGAGGGAACCAGGTCGATGCTAACTTCGGGGCTGGACTACAACAATATGTCATCCCTGCAGAAGTCTGTTAGAACTGGAAACAAGAAAAACTGAACTTGCATACATGTAAAATAAAGCGTTGCTGAGGCTGTAAGTTGAACTTAACAATTGCCACACTCATTAAATACATCCTGTTTTATATTTGAAATAGTGTCTCTGCTCTTTCCCCTGAATGTTAATGTTTTGTTTCATAAAAGTGAATTAATCTTTTATGTTGCTCCACTAAAGGGAACTGAAGGATATTGAAGCTGGATTTCTAATAAAGCAAATAAGCTTAGGCTGTCTTAAGCAACATAAATAAACAATATTATAGTGTTGCATTTTAATTAATCTCACAAAGTTATTTAAAACTTCTACAAAAGCAATAGTCTCTGAAACTTAAAATTAAGTCTTTGCATAATCTCTTTATTTAATCTATTTCGACTCGTTGGTCCTACTGGTGTATTAACAGAGATACATTTAGCATTTAGCACTGCAGTTAACAGAGAAGCACCATGTTAGCATCGCAGATTATTTCTCATTAGAAATCAACGTAAAGCAGAAGCTGCAGCTCAATGTGCCAAAACCCAGAGGAAAAACAAACTAAACTCTGAGATTATTATTATCTTAAATATAGTTTTTACTCAGAAAATACCTTAAATACTAATTTTATTTGATAAATCTTGTGTTTCTATGTAGTTTATTAGAATCTAAGCTTGAGTCTGTTAATCCAAAATACTCACATATCAAAAATACTCCAGTTTGGTCCTTTCTGCTGCCTCTTAAATCAAACACTGTGAGTTATAAACACTCAGCTGCCTTTGTGAAGGAGAACTGAAAATGACAGAAGATGAGCAGCTAAAATAAAGCACAGCAGTGTGTTTGGAGACGTTCCTGCTCAGAAATTAAATACGTTCAAACTGTTTTATAAAAGATTAGAGAGACTGAATGCTCTCTGGTGTTTGTTGATCATCAAACTGCAAACAGCTTCCACAGAAACACAGAAAACATGTTTCAGTCCGTCACGTCTGAAAGTACGTTTCTGCAGACTGTCGCTGCTGTCGGGTGAAAAGTGGAGGAAAAGTGAATGTTCACTCTTAATGATAACAGTCAGATTTATTCAACCTGAGGTCTGTTCACACATGACACGCAGGGATCTCCTGGTTCAGCCCCCCGAGCCCCTAATACAGCAAATAATACAGTTAAACAGCAGATTCTGGTGTTTTAAGAGGCAGTGGAAACCTCTTTTAGTGATCAATATAAGTGGCTGATTATTATAACTGAATGTTTTCTCCTTTCCTTTATTTCTCGTGCAGATTACCATCTAATAGACATTTTGTATATTTATTACATGAATATAAAGTAATTAGACAGACAGCTTGACTATTTACTGAATTTAACTGACTGTTTCAAAATACGGTGCAGCTGTTTCAAACACTTTTCAAATGGCTGTACAAATTAAAATGGCAGTACTTAATGTTGTTGTATTTACTGTCATATTATTCCTGTTTTATCTCTGACTTCATTAACTATACGAGGTGTTGTGTGTCTCCTTCACCTCTGTGTGTGCAGGTCAGTTTGACCTTCGTTGTGTAAGGCCTTAAATCAAACATCCTCCCTTTTTCTGTAGGAGGCTCCTATCTTTTATGTCCCACAGAGATAAGATGGGGAAAGCGTTATAAGTACTAGTAATGTTTAAATCATTGGTCTGTCCATAAAACTGTGTAACTTCATTCGGTGGTCTCTTGCCTTATGAAGGCGTGAGCCCTGTATGCAGACGAGAGACTGTAGGCCTGATAAAACTCTGAAAGAACTGTTTATTGTTGAATTCACTTCACAGAAATACTTTTTACAGAAATGTCTACAACACTTAGTTTAGCACTTCCTGCAGCCTGAGGAACGCTGAGTTTTGCTGCCGCGTCTCGTTGGCTCGTTTTTGGCAGTTTGTCGTAATTAAACTTTAAGGAGTCGACGTTTTTCAATTGAGAGAAAATTACTTTCTTTTTCCCGTCATGACTTCAGTGTGCATGCAGCAGCAGCCTCAGGTAGCCAGCTGAAAGCAGACGGGTTACTGCCAGCAAAGTAAAAAGAAAATAGTAGTTTTAACAGTTTTCTCCAGGTGTTGTCATGTATGAAAAAACCCAAATGAACTCTGTAAGCAAACTACTTGATTACTTTAAGCAAATGTGCAGCATTTAGAGGAATGATTCTTTCCAAAGCTTTTTGATCCATATAAACGGTTTCCATGGTAACTCGAAAAGAAAATCCATATTGTTTAAAATAAGATTTTTTTATTGTGCAGAATGTTAAAAGATGTGTTTTATCAGTGGGGAGAAGTCTGCACACTCAGCCTGTTCAAAATTAGGAGGTAGCCTGGGAACCGGACGAATCTGCGAGCTCGGGCCAATCACAACCGTTTATCTAACATGGGGCGGGTTTGATACGATGACTGTACAGAGGAGCGCTTCTGAGGCATTTTTGTAAACAACCAAGATGGCTGCCGCTGATGTGGAACGTTCTGAATCCACTATCAAGTCAGTATTAACCAACCTGGACATTATATTTTCTCTAAAAGAAGAACAAACAGCTACACTTGAAGCTTTTATTGATCAGAAAGATGTGTTTGCCGAACTTCCAACAGGATTCGGTCAGCGCGACGTCACACGTTTCATTGATCTGATTGGTTGGAGGTCTATCCACTTGCGTCCAGAGTTATTTCGGTCTGCGTCCGTTGATAACGCCTCTTGGAAATCGTAAATGAACTGAGAGGTTCGGCGATGTCCGGCTAACTGGAAGGAGTTTGGATTTTTTGAGCAGCTGCTGGTGTTTTAGCGTTGTGATTTTCGTCAGCTGTGTTTTATCAGACGAGAGAAGGTTAAAGATTTATTATTATTACTGAACCCTGATCCATAGCTTCTACTATCCTGGACTCCATCTTGTTTAATGTTTGAATGTCTTTAGATTTAAATCACTCAGTCTAGAAATAACTGACCATTTAACCTTTGAACTCAATAGAGCATGTGGGTGTTTTTTTATCCCCCGACAGCAGCGACACACTCTCAGAAAACAAAGAAGTTCTCGTCATCTCGTTACTTCATCATAATGTGTACTGTAAAGTAAAGAAGTGGGCAGGGTTATGTCAGGTCACCAGGGTTCTGAAAGGAAAGGTTTATTTTTTGCATAGTTGAAGGGCATGATGGAGCATTTCCACCTCTTAAACCTGCAATTATTTTTGGCCTCTTGGGCAGCGAGACAAGTTCAGTGTCTGTGTTACATAGTTGGTCCAAAAGATCATGTTTATTTTTACACTGTAAAATGTCCCACTCAGTACATATCTTGGTCCCACTTTCATAAAAAACAACTGTAAGGGATCCTTATCAAAAATGTTTATGTAAAAAGTTTATATTGGCCGATATATTGCAATCAGAATTTTAATACTGGCCTAAAACAATCCAGTTTGGATGAGGCTATAGTTTGGAGTAAGCTTGTCCCTTTACCATAGAAAGAGCCACTGGGGCTTATGGGTACTGTAGTATTTAGAGCACCAAACTAAGGGGAATAAAATGTGATTTGTCAACAGGGATGGATCTGATGATCATGACATAACCCTGTTTAATCATAAAGATGTTTCTATAGTTACACTGAAATTTATTTTGAGCTCTGCCCACTTCTTGACTTTATCACTCTGCTGTCCAATAAGGACACAGACGCGCTGTTTTGGTTTGATGGACTGTAACGAGACAACCTGGTCCTCAGTTTGTCTTGTTTCAGCTGAACAGACTAACGACCCCTGTTCCCCCGTCTGGTATCTGCTCTCCAGTAAGGGGACGTGATTTTCAGGGGTCGGGGGGGGAGGATCCTGTCTCTACCTCAGCCGGGCGGAGAAGCAGCGCATGTACTCCGTCATCCAGCGGTCGTCCACCACCGTCAGCTGCGACCGCCTCATCTTCTCCAGGTCAGCTGAGCGAGCCCGCCGCCGGTCCAGGTTGGAGGTCCGTTTGTCGGCCTCTCGCCGGGTCTGAACGCTGGCGTCGGACGTGTTGCTCTGAGAGGAGAAACCAGAGAGAGAGAGAGAGAGAGGAGTCGTTTTGGAAAAGCACACCAGTGTTTTATTATTAATGTTTGCAGAGTGTTTGGTGACATGGCTTCACTTCTCTGGTGTCCTGTGATCGAGGTCGAGCTGCTCTGAAAGACTCACATTTTACATCCAAACTCTTCAGCTGTTCCTCTTTCCTTTTAAATTACATCATGCACAAGCATCACAAACAGCGGTGATATAATGTAAGTTTGATTTTTTTGAGTTAATAGACTGAATCCACTTGTATGGCCCTTTAACTTGCCTAATAAATGTTAGGTTTTTATAAAGGTTTGTCTTCAGTGAGACAAACACTCACGTCATTCATCGTCCTCCTGACCTCCGTGCGTCTCTCGGTCCAGTCCAGTCGGCTGGACGGTCTCCGGTTCTCCTTCTCCTTGGTGCTGATCGGTGGTTGGCTCTTCGCTCTTGGCAGTTTGCGGACGACAGCCGGTTTGTCGCCGTGGGAACCGTCCCGGTGTCCCGGCTCGGGCCGAGGGGTGTGGCGGCGGTGACGTCGCCGTGGTGCCGGGTTCACCGGCTCCCCATCAGAAGATGGCGTGTCAGCAGGGCCGTCGTCCGTCGCCGTGTCGTCTGAGGGGCCGCTGTTGGTCGGAGCCGCCGCCACCGAACCACAGCTGACTTCATTCACACCGTTTTCTATAACAGCTGCTTTACAGAAGACACAGAAACACACAGGAAACACTGCAGGCTAGATTTTATTGAAGACACATTTTCTCATTGACTTTCTGTCCGTGGGCTGCAGCAACTGCTGTATTCTTATTAGTTTTAGGCGTTTCTGATGATTGTGACCGTCAGGTTAATGTAGTTTAGTTGTGATTCTGCACACACAGCAGAGACATCACATCCTGAACTGAACGTATAACATCACAACTAACAGTTTTGAAAAGTAAGTGGTAGTGAAACCCACTGACATTTTCAGTACCTATAGCCTGTATATCTCACAATATTATTATTAAATTATGCAAAATCACATGTAAAATAATCAAACTAATGTTCAAAGCACTGAACTGTGTTTCACTGTTTATACATGAGACCAAACTCTTAACTTATATGTGTTAAACAAAAACTGTTACTTTTTGCAGCTTGAAAACTGTGCCGTGTGCAGACAAGTATTTGTATACTCAACATGGCAGTTCATCGTAGCTCTGCTGACCCTGTTGTGAACACTTCAGGTGTCACAGCACTGCTCAGAAGATTACAATATACTGTTTTTTAGTCCCCTGTGTAAACAGGATATTTGCATTACAGTGGCTTTTGGATACTAGCAGTATAAATATGATAATGTGCATAATATATTTCAGTTCATTGTGTTGTTAAATATTCTGTATATAGACCTTTTATAAATTTGTGGTGGTGAAATTCAGAGCTGGTCCCCAGACACTGGCAATGTTAGGAGACACACAATAGGTCCTTTATATCTGAGCTCAGAGAGTCTGAACAGTCCCATCTGATCACTCAACCTTCAGTCCACAAATATTTTTAGCTTCAGTGCCTCCTGAGGTAAACAAGCCTCTGGCCCTCAAACTGTCAGAGTGACGCTCTCAGAAGGAGCACAAAGAAACTCCTCCTGGGGGTCTGTTAGATTATCCCAAAATATCATTGGAAGTGAGACAGGAAACAGAGGAAATAGAAGAACCAGTGCAAACAGGAACAGTCTTCATCGAAAGTATAGGCAGTCGTATAAATCTTACAGTGCAACCTGATCAGCTGTGAGCTTTTGGTTTAATGCATATTCATCAAGAGTTTCAGAACACCTGAACTCAAAATGATAAAGTTAGCGAGGCTGCAGCACATGGATTCATCTGATTATTACTTTTCTTTTAACGGTTTAGTCTATAAATTGTCCTAATAGTGAAACAAGAACTCAGACTGATGAAGCTTAAATTAGATACCAATAGATAGATAGATAGATAGATAGATAGATAGATAGATACTTGATTGATCCTGAGGGAAATTGAGGCATCCAGTAGCTTAAACAACACATACAAAACACCAATACACACAAGAATATAAGAATAAAAACACAGTCTAACTGCCAGAACTACTACAGAGAGCTGTCACTATGATAGTTTGTGCTAAAAGCTAAAAACAATGCAAGAATAATGATACTGTGGTTAATATAAAATACAATTAAAGATAAATATATAAACAAGTTGCAGATTGTGCATAAGGCTAACATAGCCAGTAACTGACAGCCCAGCCAAATATTATACAGTCCAAATATTCTTATTATCTTATATTTATTTATTAATTTATTAAATTATATAACAATAGAAGTTTGTGAACAATGCGTATCACAAGTCCTGAGAGTCAAAAGGGGACGTCTTTAAATTGTTTCTTTAGTCCGACCAGCAGTCCAAACCCCGAAGATATTCAGGTTAAAACAGAGAAAAGCAGCAAATCCTCACATTCATTTTCTGTTGATTGACTAATCGACTAATAATAATTAATCGACTAACAATTTCACCATTAACAGTCATTAAAATTATTACAAACAGTTTCCTCACCTGTGGTTGGTGCAGCGTCTACAACTGCCGCCTCTCCAGCTCCCACCTCAGTGTCTCCGTCCTCCTCAGGAGGCGGTCTCGGCCCGGGGCTGGACAACCTCTGCTTCACCTCCAAGGACGTTGGCAGTGGGAGTGACAGAGGGGCCACTTTGTTCCTGGTCAGCCTCGGCGTGGACCAGCCGCTGGAGTCAGAGCCGCTGTCCCAGCCCTCCCAGAACCAGGGGTTGTGGGAATGCTCCATCACCCGCCGGGTCAGGCGGTACTTCAGAGAGTCCTCGTAACATTTGGAAAACGTCTCCCATTTGGGATCCCTGAACTTCTTCATATACTCTGTCCGGACTTTCTTGGTCACCATGGTTCTTGTTACTGTTCGTGTGTCTGGTTCTGGAAACACTGGGGGAAAGCAGAGGAGGAAATTAAATAAAAATAGAGCAGCACCCAACAGTTGTATGTTCTGTGTGAAAACAAATCTTAATAATTGTAGTGGAGCAGAAGTAGAAAGTGGCATGAAAAGAAAATATTCAAGTAAAGTACAAGTACCTCAAATTTGTACTAAAGTACAGTACTTGAGTAAATGTACTTAGTTACATTCCACCACTGCTGATAATATTCCACCAAATAAATTTATCTCTGAGTTTCTGAAAGGATCTACCTGCAGCCCTTGGTGACTTGACTCTGCCAGGTGTTGGTCTACCTGTAAGCCCCGCCCACCTCCCTCCACAGCAGATTACACTCAGAGCAGAGGAGGGTTGAGGCTTATTATAGTCTTACTACTGACTGTACTACTACTGCTACTACTCATACTACACGACCAATAACAGACCGTCTATTTCTGTCAGGAGTCCACCCTCCTACACACATCTTTCCTTTTATTTTATTATCTAAATACCTGTTATCGTCAGTGAAAATAAACTACATTAATTATTCATTTATCTGAGCTGGCCTACATCCTGATCCAAGGACGATACCGGGACAATATTCTGCATTTATATTGTCAAACAGATAATTATTGCTTATTTATTGGAGCATTTTTTCACTGTAATTGAGTCTCTTGTTTTGAAGGCTTTCATTTCCTCAGTCACACCCCAAAACATCGTCTTTTCTGAATTTTAGCCTTTAAAATAATACAGCCGTTTGTGTCTGTTGAATGTGAAGAATGTACATTAAGTGTCTAAATAATGAGTTTTAAAATGACAGTTATCGTGTGAAAACAGGCTTACAGCCATATTCACAGCCGTTACTCTCACCTGCCTTCTCCGTTAATACCCGTTTGTAAGCACGGAGAGGTGTAAAAACTGAGGCCGACGGTTGGATATTAAAGTCTGATATGATTTTACTCACCCAGACCTCATTCCAGAGGGGTCCGGTCTGATTTTACACCCAGTCTGTCCCTTCAGCCCCGCGGTCAGTCGCCTAGCATCGCTCCGCTTCTCTCCGACTGACAGCAGACACCGAGAGCTGTTAGCTAAACACACAGCTTCCGGCCCAGACTTTCAAAATAAAACTGCAAGGAAACAAACTAATCACCGTTGCATAGTGGCCGTGGTGGAAGTTAACGAAATACATCTACTCAAGTACAATGTACTTAAGTTCAGTTCCGAGGTACTTGTACTTTACTTGAGAATTTCCAGTTTCTGCTACTTTATACTTCTACTCTACTACAATTCAGAGGCAAATATTATATTTTTTACCACTATATTTATTTGATAAGTTACTTTCCAGATTCAGATTAAAACTACAAAATAAATCAATAAATAAATAATGATATTATTATATCAATAAGACTTTACTGATCCCCAGGTGGAAATTCACCAGCTACCCAGCTCGAATATATATAGATAAATTAAAATTAGGCCCACATTTACCAGCTGCAATATTAGAATGATGTACACATTAATGCACCAACAATCATAATCCAATAGTATAATATATAATAATTTCACAACTGAGTGTGGAAGGAAAGATATTCTTCAGCATCGTAGCAAGGAGGCTGGCGGACCTCCTCTGAAGTAACAACTACATAGACACATCTGTGCAAAAGGGAGGGACCCCGGGAGTGCCGGGATGTCTAGAACAAACCAGAGTGGTGACCCAACTCATCCGCGAAGTCCGGGAGAACAAGGGAGACCTTACAGTGCTTTGGCTACACCTAGCCAACGCATATGGGTCCATCCCCCACAAGCTTGTCCAGACAATCATGACGAAGTACCATGTGCCACACCACATTGCAGACCTGATCTTGCATTACTAGAACCAGTTCAAGATGAGGGTCACAGCAAAATCTGTAACATCAGAGTGGCACAATCTGGAGGTTGGGATAATCACAGGATGCACCATCTCAGTGACCCTATTCGCCTTGGCGATGAACATGATTGTTAAGTCTGCGAAGCTGGAGTGTCGGGGCCCTCGGACCTGATCAGGGACATGCCAGCCTCCAATCAGGGCTTTTATGGATGACAATTACCACAGAGTCAGTACCAGGAAGGTCTGGAAAACTTTTCCAGTGGGCTTGGATGTGCTTCAAGCCGGCAAAGTCAAGATTGCTCGTGCTGAAGAAGGGCAGAGTCATGGACAAGTTCCGCTTCAGCATCGAAGGGTCACTGATCCCAACAGTCTCAGAGAAGCCAGTGAAGAGCCTGGGCAAGGTCTTCGATAGCAGCCTCAAGGACTCTGCATCTGTTCAGGCAACATGCCAGGAACTGGACAGCTGGCTCAGATCAGTCGACCAGTCAGGGCTCCCAGGAAAGTTCAAGGCATGGATATACCAGCATGGTATATTGCCGAGGATACTCTGGCCGCTACTTGTCTATGAAGTCCCCATCTCCACCGTAGAGACCTTGGAGAGGAAGGTCAGTGGCTGTCTCAGGAGATGGCTGGGGTTGCCCAGAAGCCTCAGCAACATTGCTCTCTATGGGAACAACACAAAACTCCAGTTGCCCTTAAAGTCTTTAGAAGAGGAATTTAAGGTGACACGGACAAGAGAGGTGGGAACAAGCCATGGACCGGAAGGTCTCATGAACGGATCTCTGGCAGGCAGAGTCGCCCGAGACATCCTATGACCCCTGGTAACATCACTGATGATGTGTTCAGGTGCATCAGAAGATGTATTACTAGAATATTATTCTGAAATGGGCCACTCTGCAAAATTAGTACCTTTACTTCTACCTTTGGTACGTTAAGTATATTTTGATGCAAATATAGTACTTTTACTTAAGTAAAATAGTTAATGCATTCCTTTTACTTGTAAGAGAGTATTTTTACATTGTAGTATTGTTACTTTTTCTTAAATAAAAGACCTGAGTATTTCGTCCACCTCTGCATAATAGAATATAGATGGACTCTTTAGAATGTCTAAATCAGTCATACAATTTATAACCTTCTATTACTTCCTCTGGACTTTTGCTGCCAACTTCATGTTACTTCAGCGTAACTTTTATTTTGAAAGATAAACTCTACACTTCCGGTACAGTCCTGATTAACTCCCGCGAGCTCCATGGAGCAAAGCAGAAAATGTAGTAATGAAGAATGAAATATGATTTCCTGTGAAGATGCAGAGACCGGATCGCGCATGCGTGCTCTGCGTCCATCCATGCAGTGACGACAACAGGTGAAAACAGGAGGATCAGACTTTAACTCATTAAACTTTAAGAGGTAAATTGATGTAGAAAGAGGTGGTAGTTGACCAGAGAGGAAGGGTCTGAGGGAAGAGATGCTATCAAGTTGCATTATGGGAAATGTAGGAGCTTGACCCTTACAAGAAGGGACTTAATGTCAGGATATCTCGGCCTCTGCTGCTTCAATTTTGATCCTTTTTATGAAATCTGTCTCTCACAAGTCCCCCAGCTTTATGGAAGTGCAATACTTGAATGCTGAAGTGACCCTTTAACTCTCCTTACGTTACTTTTTCGTTACATCTGCACATTTAACGTGCTTCCTCTGTGCAACCTGCGCAAATAAACAAGTCAAAGTCTGACTTGTTTATTTGCACAGGTTGAAATTCAACTGATGACATTCAACCATCAATTAAAATTAAAGTGCCATGGAGAGGGGGGGAAAAAGCCCCACAGTTTCATTGATTACCTCGACCTAAATAGTATAGTTCACACTGTTGGAAATATGTTCCGACTTAAAAACCACAAAACAAGATTGTGAAACGGATATTAAAAGTCTTTTAAAGTTGTGGGACTTTAAGGAAGATGTCATTTTAACCAGTTACCTATTATTTTCGCACATATTCTTCATACTGTGAACAACTGCACATTCTTAGTTAATATTTTACACAGTCCATCCTCTTTCATTTTAAACACTGTGCAGCATTTTACATAATTTTATCGTACTTTTATATATATATATATTTAAGATTCTTGACTCAGTACTTGTTTTTTCTTTTCTCTCACTATGTTTATTGTGACCTACTTGGCAATAAATTTTTGCAATGGAGACTGATGACATGCTAGCTCTCTCAGTAGCACTTTTCTTTTGTCACTTCTTATCTGTTTTGGCTTATAAATTGATATTTTATCTTGAAAATAACAAGAGGAAGACCATGCAATGCAGTTGAAAGCTTTGGGAAAATGTTGAATGTTTGTTGGTGTTTTCCTTATTTACAAGAAAGAGGATAACCTCCGTTGTTTAAAGTGTTTTTTTTCTCCTCTACCTGAAGTATTTCTACTCCCCACAAATATGCGTCACAAGTAAAAGTAATACATTTTACAGTGAGGTCTGGCTTTGAGTCACATTTCACCCAGTACTAATGGAGACAGACATTTATTAAACTCTCAGACCATTTATATGCCTGATTTGTGTTTCAGAGAGGCTTCAGTATTTCCCCTGACTGATAATAATGTTGTAAGCAGGAAGCCAGCAGCAGGTGGGGGATATTAACAAAACTGTTGTTAAATCGTGACATTGTTTAGTTTGGCACACAGGGTGCTGCTGGATTTATTTCAACACTTGAACTTGAGCTCTTTGTTTGTCTTGGAGCTTTAAGAGCCTCATAAAGTTTATTTTGTGAATCTGGTTTCACTCGTGTGTTTGGATTCGGGCCAGTGGACAGGGGTTTTTAATGAACAGATATATTTGTGGCGATGCTCCTCTTGGCTCATATTATAGAATTACTGTTTGTCATCTTTAATTTTAATTTCCTTATTCTCAGGTTGGCAAAGCCCACATCTGATGATTATTTTACTTTTGGCAACTCTGCAAGGAAGTGACCCACCACACCTATTCAGTGGATGGATTTAATTAATTAAATTGGTTCATATCAAACATTATTGACCAGTAACGTAAATACAATACATTAGTACAATTTTGAGATACTTGTACTTTACTTGAGTATTTTATACTTCTACTCCACTACATTTCAGAGGCAAATATTGTACTTTTCACTGTACTTTCACTACATTTATTTCACGGTTATAGTTACTTTCAGATTAAGATTTTACTCACAAAACGTGGACTTGTTGGACCAGTTTATAAAATATGATGCATTATTATTATAGATTAAACTACCCAACAATATATGAAGCAATTAACTACAAAATTGAAGTACTGCTTACATATATATACATCATTAATAATATAACACTGACAGGGGCCACTCTGCCTAATGAGTACTATTACTTTTGATACTTTAAGTAAATATTCTTTGCTGATACGTCTGTACTTTTACTTGAGTACAGGTTTGAGTGCAGGACTATTAACTTGTGATGGAGTATTTCTACACTGTGGGATTGGTACTTTTACTTAAGGTTCTGAGTACTTGTTCCCCCACTGCTTTACTCCTGTGTTAACGAAGGAACTTGCATCATATCAGAGTTTCATGCTGAGAATCAAACCTCTTTACTTTTTTGGTACCGACCAAAATGAGTCCGTGACAGCGAGTACTGCAAACTGTTTGGTACCAGAAGCAGTCACTGAACGTCTGGTCGGATTAGTACTCTGGTTTACTTATTCTTTCATCAGATAGTTCCTGATTTAGATCAAATGTTTTTTCCAGTTTTAGACCATTTTATTTAGGCAGAGTTCTTGTGATGCTGTTTTTTATTTTTATATTTCGAAACAAAAGGCATTAAAAGAAATACATTTTTTAATATCAGTATCAGATATCTGCAGTGGTGGAAAGTAACTAAGTACATCTACTCAAGTACTTTACTTGAGTACAATTTTGAGGTACTTTATTTGAGTATTTCCATTTTCTGCTACATTTCAGAGGCTAATATTGTACTTTTTACTCCACTACACTTATCTGACAGCTCTAATCACTTTGCAGATTTTTATTATTAATACAAAATATAATTAACAAGTAAATTATGATGTATTATTATTGATTAAGGTCCCTGGCAGTATGTAAAGTAGTTAAAACTAGCTCCACCTTTAAGATTTTGAATGCATTTACTTGTATATCTGTAATTGTATCGTAAGATTTGGATAATATTTGTTATATATTTGGATGTTTTTTTTGGTCTAACAAACCTGAAAAAACACCCAACGTGTTCAGAATCAGAAATAACAGACGGGAGTCGTGCGTGAAAATAAATTGATTTTATTTGCTTTGTTTCTTTTTTGGTCTTTTCTGTGTTTTTTTTCTTTCTCCTTTTTCTCAGTTGGTCCGAGTTGGAGTGTGTCGTACCTCGAAAGCAAACACTCGCTTTCACATCCACACCGGACATCACTCACATTCAAAACAATCACATACATGACAGGAGGAATAAATAACATATGTACAGGTTAGACGCTGCTCGTTAAAGACAGGCTGTTGTTTCAGAGTGCTGGGACAGCTGCGTCTTATTGCTCTGGATCCTGAGACCTGAGGTGGATGTTGGGGCCTGGCGTCGTGTTTTAGAAGCACTTGCGGTGGACGATGCTGGGACCGGCCTCGTCGTACTCCTGCTTGCTGATCCACATCTGCTGGAAGGTGGAGAGGGAGGCCAGGATGGAGCCGCCGATCCAGACGGAGTATTTACGCTCAGGGGGGGCGATGATCTGCAGAGGAAAAAGAAATCAGGTTGGTTTTTTATTGCCTGATAGCACATAAAATAATCATATTATAGCAGATCAGTGATGAATTTTCTAGCTTTTAAAGCTCTGTAGCTCATTCTTTTGTGATTTTAAGATGGATGTTTAAAGTTAACAAGGCAGATTTAGTGTAAAAGACAGAACTGTTTCAATAAAAGGAGTTTTCAGTCCTATCACATGACTTTTAAGAACTTCTAGTCCAAGCTGGCTTAAAAAAATTGAACTTTCAGAAGGAATTCCAATCTCGAAAGCTCCAGAGCAGCTACTAAATAGACTCATGGTGAGATTATTACATAAGAATGAGCTTTAAATCTCAACAGGTTTGGTGAAGCTCGAGCTGAAACGATTAGTCGATAGCCAGAAAATGTAATTGGCAATAATTTAGATTCATTCAAGTCATTTATCAAGCAAGAATGCCAAACATTCTCTGATTCTTCTCAAATGTGAGGATTTGCTGTTTTTATCTGTTTTATATCATTGTAAATTGAATATGTTTTAATTTCGGGCTGTTGATTGAATAAAACACGTAACGTGAAGACGTCACCTTAGACTCAGGAACTCGTGATGAGCATTTTTCACTCTTTTCTGACATTTTATAAACTAAACAATCAGTGATGAAAATGATCCTTAGTTGCAGCCCTGGTTTAAACATTTGTTGATTATATTTTTGATTAACTGTTAACTAAAAGTATGTGGCCTGCTTCCCACAATTTTAAATCACATCTGTTACACTATATGGCCAAATGTATGTGGACATCTCCGACCATAAGCAAATGGCTTTCCTTGTTTGGTGTGGAAGAACTTGACTGGCCTGCACCGAGCCCTTTGGGTTGAACTGGAACGCCGCCTGCGAGCCAGACCTGATCCCCCAGCATCAGTGTTGGACCTCACTAATGCTCTTGTGTCTGAATGTGAGCAAATCCCTGCAGCAGGTTCACAAATCTGGTGTAAATTCTTCCCAGAAGAGCAGAGGCTGTTACAGCAGCATCATTTTCAGGTGTCCACATACTTTTGGCCACACAGTGTATGTACAATTTTGTAAACTATCATCACAACCTGTCCTAATCTAATCCCGGGTGACGAAGAGTTGGCTGAGTGTTTGTCGTACCTTGATCTTCATGGTGCTGGGAGCCAGAGCTGTGATCTCCTTCTGCATGCGGTCAGCGATACCTGGGTACATGGTGGTGCCGCCGGACAGCACGTTGTTGGCGTACAGGTCCTTACGGATGTCGATGTCACACTTCATGATGCTGTTGTAGGCGGTTTCATGGATACCAGCGGACTCCATACCTGTCCAGGTGCATGGCAGAGAGATTCAGGTTAGGAGAAAGGAAAGAAATGAAGCTGCTACAGTTAAAGTGAAAACAGCTGATACTACACACCGATGAAGGAGGGCTGGAACAGGGTCTCGGGGCAGCGGAAACGCTCGTTGCCGATGGTGATGACCTGACCGTCGGGCAGCTCGTAGCTCTTCTCCAGGGAGGAGGAGGAGGCGGCAGTGGCCATCTCGTTCTCAAAGTCCAGAGCCACGTAGCAAAGCTTCTCCTTGATATCACGCACGATCTCACGCTCAGCTGGAAACAGAGAGTAGAGATCAGACTTTGTCCATGATGTGCCCAAGAAACTACTGAAATTAATTCAAATTGAAATGGAAACCACTGTAAAACCTCAATTACCAGTATTTAGATGTTTTAAGATGGAGTTTTGATATCAAGACTTTGCATCAAACTGAATACATTTCCATTTCTAAGCCATTTTTGAGAAACTTTTTTGGGGGCACATACAGTTTTTGTTAAACTAACTGAAGGAAAAGAGATAATGTCCTGTGGGTAAACCCGTGGCTCTTAAAATAAAATTGGGCCGCTGTGTTTTGTGCTGACGTGAAGCGTTTACCGGTCGTGACGAAGGAGTAGCCACGCTCGGTCAGGATCTTCATGAGGTAGTCGGTCAGATCCCGACCAGCCAGGTCCAGACGCATGATGGCGTGAGGCAGGGCGTAGCCCTCATAGATGGGCACGTTGTGGGTCACACCATCACCAGAGTCCAGCACAATACCTGAGAGCAGAAACAGAAGAGTTCAGTCCAAGTTGAAGGTTTTTATATCCAGGCTGTGGTGAGCCACGAGAAAAGGTTCAATACTCTCAGTTACAACTTCTTCCTTAATACTTTATTTATTATCGCAGTGCAACATTTCTGCCCTAATGTCTACATCAGGTGTCACACACAGAAAACTGACTGACGTCTATAGTGTGCAGGATTGCAACTAACAATTATTTTCATTATCAAATAATCTATCAATTCATTTTTTTGATGAATTGTTTAGATTCCCAGAGCCCGAAGTGACGCCCTTCAAACGTCTTCTTTTGTCAGACCAACAGTCCAAAAACCCCAAAATAGTAATTTTATCAAAGTTGTTGCTTTTAATTTCTTATTAATTAATAAAACCAGATTTGTTAAAGGAATAGATACGTAGTTATAAATGTAAATCTCCCTAAATGGACACTGAAAATAATCCTTAGTTGCATCTCTACTATAGCTACTAAGTATTGATAAAGAAGTTATAATCTTGAGCACATGGAAGCTTGTGTGTTTGTGATTGCAGAGATCGCAGACTCACCGGTGGTACGACCGGAGGCGTAGAGGGACAGCACGGCCTGGATGGCCACGTACATGGCGGGGACGTTGAAGGTCTCGAACATGATCTGGGTCATCTTCTCCCTGTTGGCTTTGGGGTTCAGCGGGGCCTCCGTCAGCAGGGTGGGGTGCTCCTCGGGGGCCACGCGCAGCTCGTTGTAGAAGGTGTGGTGCCAGATCTTCTCCATGTCGTCCCAGTTGGTGATGATGCCGTGCTCGATGGGGTATTTCAGGGTCAGGATGCCCCTCTTGCTCTGGGCCTCGTCACCCACGTAGGAGTCCTTCTGACCCATACCGACCATCACACCCTGAGGAGAGGAGGGAGGAGGAGAAACAGGTGAGAAGTTAAGTTATTGAGTCCAATCAAATGAAATACGCTGCCTAACTCTACTCCACTTCACAGTGCTTTACTCCCAAAACGCTTTCAGCTATCTTGCCTTCAACATTTACAAAAAGCTGGTCACTTACTGAAGCTATTCGAGTCAGAAACAGTGAAAAAAAGCCATATGAAAAGCAGCCAAAAACTCAGGAGGTCAAGGGTCAGCTCCTGTGTGTGACCACAGAATGATCAGCTAAGTGGTGGGAACAGACATGGGACAAGAGCTCATGTGTACCTGGTGACGGGGGCGGCCGACAATGGAGGGGAACACGGCCCTGGGGGCGTCGTCTCCGGCGAAGCCAGCCTTCACCAGGCCGGAGCCGTTGTCGCACACGAGGGCGGTGGTCTCATCGTCGTCACACATGTCTGCAGGTCCTGGAGGAGGAAAGTCAGAGGTGGTGAGTGATACAAAGTTTTATTTTATAAGATACTGCCACAGTGGTTTAGTTTAGCCAGACCATGTAAGAATTACATAATTCATCACCATAGCCATCGCTACATGTTGTTCAACATACCATGTCAATGAACAGTAATATACAGTATGTTTAAAACAATGATAAAGATAACTATTTATAAAGCACCTCCCAAAACAAAGTTACTAACATAAAAGTAATGTGGTTATTCATCGCTTAACCCCTAAATCATGTAATTTTTTATTGTTACTTTTATTACTTCTAACCAAAAACAAATAACTTGTTTACAGCTGCTAAAACTAACACCAACATTTAAAAACAACCTCTTTTTGACCTAAATAAATTTGCTTTGGCTGCTCGTTATATTACCTGATACCACAGACAGACATTTCTGTTTGGTGAAAGTATTTTATTATTATTTATTATTTTATTACTTTTTCTTCAATTCTGGAGTATAATGATCAACAGCTGGTCAACAAATACAGTGTGTTTTTTCTGTTTTGTTTTTTCCTATCGGACACTTCCTTTTCTATTTAAACCGTATGAATAATCAAAGGCTAATGACTATAACTCAGCCCTGCAGCGTCTGGCTCCTGTATCTCACTAAACCAGAGGGCAGTTAATAGTTTACTCAGCCTGTAATGACATGTAGTCATTAAGCAGCAAACAGAAACACCATTAACCCTCATTTAGTGTAATGATGCCTTCAAGTGCTCCTCAAAAACTCCTACATCTGAATTTTAAGCTGCTATCACTTATCCAGGTGCTGTTTGTTAGGAATCATATTTATAAAGTTTCATTAATAATATACATTTACATTTTAGGATTCATGCATGGATTTAGTTTTTCATTCACTGGTGCATAGTGCTGCTGAGCTAACATAAAAAGCACGTGGAAGCACTGGGAACAAAAACAAGCTCAGTGTGGTATCACAGCTTATGTTGGGCGTGGTCCATCTTCCTAGAATGTTTTGCATTTGCAACTAAATATTATAACATTATTTGTGAATAGTTTTTATTCACAAGCGTCGATTTTCTAAAAGACTATATGATACATTATTTTCCTTCAACACTTAAAAAAAGTAAATGTTATAATTACATTTTTAAAAATAAAATATAATTTCCATTATGAATTTTTTAATTTTATTCTTACTGTTCTTGTTCTTTTTATTTTATTTCAATGCACACGTTTTGATTGTAGGCTACCTTCCACTGACATTGTTAACACTTTTGTTATGATAAATGGAAACATATTCGATTAATAAAAAGATTTTGTAGGGTGATTCATGTCTTGCTGCATTAATGCACGATGCAATAGGCTAGTTAAAAGTCGATTTTAGCTTTTTAGAATATGTATTATGTAAAAAGAATGTACAATAGGAAAGAAATCACACATTTGTTGCCCTAATTGATGACATAGCTTACATGGTAGTCTAAGCATACATTTCGGTGTTACAGAAAATTCCGATTTGCCCAGTTTCTTGTGTCCTTCTCTCGTAATGCCAGAATGTCCGACAGCGCCTGAATGCAGCAGGTCTGGCTCCCTGACAGGAAGTTTTTCGCTGCCTGTCACAATAAAATCTGCTTTTTCTAACCGCTGACGGTGAACAGAAGCAGGCTGCCGTTCACTGCCAGCTCCCATCAGTTAACCACTCAGTCCGGATTATTCTCCATCTGTTTCACTCACTTAAACTAACAAACCAGACTCCATTAACTCAACAGCTAATTCCAACTCTGTCCTTCTCTCCATCCATCCAGTCCATCCCGGTGCCCCGCTCCTCCAAGCCGCTTACCTCTGCTTGTCTCCGGCTGTCAGTGAGGAAACTTTAACCGCTGCTGGTTCCAGCTGAGGGGTGACGGGCAGCGACCACCGGGGTCCTTATATACACCTTCGCCTCCATACCACCCGGAGAGGGTTGTTTTCTTCTCCCCAGACAGCCGTTAGGAATGTCCGAGTATTCGACAGGAATTCAACCGGTCCTTCGTCCATATTTGGTCGCGCGGGAGGGCGGCCGCATGCAGGCACACAGAGGCTCGCGCGCCTGGCGGGCCATATATGGAGAGGAAGCCCCCGCGAGTCCGCCGCAGAGCGCTCGAGCCCGTGTATGGAGCGAGACCAGACACACACACACACACACACACACACACACACATTCAGTCTACAGAACGCCCATTCAAAACTTTAAGTTTATTTTGAAATTTTCAACATTTTTTACCGAATTCGGAGACTAAAGGAGCCTATTTGACAACGCCGTTTAAGTAGTTTAAGTACATAAAGTGTAAGTGCTATAAGGACTTTGAATCGTCAGATACTGCATACTTTTAATTTTTACTTGCATACTTTTAGTTTTTCCACTCTCATTCAAAACTTAAAGGCAAGCCTGAAGCCCTGAAAGGAGTGTAAATGACTTTGGAGATGTAGCCTACCTAATGAAATGGAAGTGACAGTTTAAACAGTATTACTGAGATAAGTAGCAGCTCAACAGGAAAAAGCTGAAAGGACTTAAAATGAAAAGCCAAATTAAATTTAAGTGATAGTTTATGTGTTAAGTGCTGAGTCGAATCTGAAATATCAGTTGAAGTGAAAGTGCAGAAAAGAGTCGTAGAGTCAAGCACTGAAAGGAGTTAAACTGTAAGCTTTCATTTTAAGCACCGAAAAGTTGAAATATCAGTCAAGTCCTGAAAGGAGCATGATCCCTGAAAGCAGAAGTGTAAGTAGTAAAAGGAGTTTGAATTGTAAAATACTGCATAGTCTTTGTATAGCAGTAATAGCCAGAGTTAAAATGAAATAAAGATTAAAAACACTGAATGACATTGAAGTGACAGTTTTAACAGAATTATTGGGGGAGGGGAAAGTAGCTGTTAAAATGGAAACAGTGAAAGGAGCTGAAGTGAAATGTTAAGTTGTGTTTAGTGCAGAGTTAAATCTGCGTTATCAGTATTATCAGCACCAAAAATAATCGAAATGTCAGCTGAAGTCAAGTCCTGAAGGGAGTGTAAAAACTTAAAACAGATGTCAGCTGAAGTGTCACTCGAAGAGTAAGCAGTGAAAGGAGTTGAAGAGTCGGCTGAAGTGTTCTTACTAGTTGAGTCTAAAAGAAGCAGACTTACTCTGTTTAAATAAGAGTAGCTGCTGTTGTCAGCCAATCAGTCTTATCATCACATCAACTCAGTAAATAAACTTCTAACTATGTTCGATTTAAAAACATCAATGCGTATTGTTCTTATCCTGAGCCAGAAAAGTAAAAAACAATCCTCTCGGCTTCAGGAGGATATTTGTTCAACACCCTGAGATTTCTTCAGGTTTGTACGGAGGTTGAGCTGCTCGGCAGCAGCTGAGCGACGTTCACGCTTCAGCTTCTAAAACAAGAGGGTCAGGACCTCCAACCCATCGGACAGCTGCAGCCGGAGGACAGACAGAATTCCTGTGAGAGACAAAAACTGAGCCAACAGACCCGGCTGTGTTTATCCAGCTGTTAGGCGAGCTCTGCTGAGGTGTCGGGATTCACGGGGCGGCAGATCAGAGAAGCCGGGCGAGTTTTTAAACTGAAGATGACCTGAAACCATTGCAGGAGACTGTAGTCATCAATCCAAAAGGGGGGAGACGACATAACTGAAACATTTGGTGACAACAATGGCTTCCCTCTTACAGACACGATTACGTTATCCAGAACAACATCCTCATCTTCTGACCCGCCTCAACACCGAGGCAAAAGGTCAGTATCAGTGCTTGTCAACCTTTCTAGCTCCTTCAGTCCTCTGTAAGAGGCTGCGCTGTGTATGGAGCTGAATGATGATTTTTCCTTTATTAAACTACTAACACAGTGAGATTAACACTGAGCAGGCAGTGTACAGTGGGTTTATCAGAACCTCTTCTCTGAACAAAACTGCCTGCTTCTGAAAATGAAGCAGTGGTGGAAGACTTGTTAAAATAAAAGTAGTGATACCACGCTGTAGACATACTCAATTACAAGTAGAAGTCCTGCATTCAAAGTTTCATTGACTAAAAGTACAAAAGTTTATCAGCAAAAATGTACTCTAAGTACCAAAAGTAAAAGTGTTCGTTTGTCAGTGTCATAATGTTACTAGACATTAAATGCTTTATATACTTTTGGGTAGTTAAATAAGTTTAAAAAATGCACTTTGGTATCAAAAGTAAAAGTATGTTTATGCTGAATGGCCTCTTTCAGAATGTATATTATTGGATTATTATTATTATCAATGATGCATTAACATGTAAGTAGCATTTTGATATTGTAGCTGGTTGAGGTGGAGCAAATTTGAACTACCTATGTACTGTAACAGTGTATCACGTACACACAGTATGCTTATACTTTGTGTGTAAAATCACAATCTGCAAAGTAACTAAAACTATTGATTTAGCAGAGAAGAAAGTACAATATTTGCCTCTGAAACGTTGTGGAGTAGAAGTACAAAGACGCATAAAATGGAAATACTCAAGTATACCTCGAAATTATACCTAAGTTCTGTGAGATTTGCTTTTAAGCGAGGTGATGATTTTCTCCCTCACTGCTGTTTGGATTTTACTGTTAACTGTGTTTAACAGACCACAGCACCAACATTTAATTTGGGCAGTTAGTGATTCTTCTCTGTTGCAGTCGCACTCTGTGATCAGAAAACTGGGCTTTGATATCGGATCTTTAGTGCAGTGTTAATTATTTAACTTTTTTTGAACCCTGTTATTCCCATTAAGTCACTTTAAAATTATAATATTTTGTCATCACATGTTCTTCCTTGAAGCTGAGACAAGCTATTTTTTGTATTATTTATTTACACATTTTCCCCAAAATTCAGCATTTGATGTCTTTGGAAAATTTGTTATCTTGAGCAGAAATTGCAAATCAACTTCTGCGTATTTGAACGATGTTTGTAAAACCTTTTGACTCATATTTGGGGACTTAAATATGATGCAACTAAACTATCCTGCTTAGATAAGTCTCAGTTATTTTTTTCCCCAACTATTAAAGGTTTAGCTCTCCAGTTAAAAGCAGAACAGAAGAGTTTTGTAGAGCTGATGTCCCTAATCTCACCTACTTTCACTATTTTTAGGTGAGCTGGACCCTGAAAGCCATCTGCAGCCGCTGTAGCTGTGAAAGTGGATCAGTGAAGTCCAAAATCTATTTATAACCAACATCTGCGCGTCGTCACCAAACAGGAGGAAGTCCTGACTAATGCAGGCCAGCTTCTGGACTCTGCAGGATCTGGTTTCTGATGGCTCTAATATCAGACGGTAAGAAGCCACGGAGAGCAGAAAGTAAACAGAGATGTTGCCGCCTGGAGCCTGTAAACAGTATGCACCCCCCTTCTGGAAGTTTTCATGTTTTATTGTTTTACAAGATTGAATCAAAGTAGATTTTAAGATTTTAAGTAGATTTAATGAGGCTTTTGTGATGCAGATCAACAGAAAAAATAACTTTAATGTTAAAGTGAAAACACAGTAATCTGAATTAATTACAAACATAAAACATAAAATAATTGTTTGCATAAGTATTCACCTCCTCCAAGTCAGCAGTGGTGAAAGAAATACTCAGATCTTATAATACAACTGTGTAAAAAATACTCTGCTACAAGTAAAAGTATGCAATTATCAATGTATACTTAAAGTACCAAATGTAAAAGTACTCATTATGCAGAATTGCCCATTTCTATGGAGTCATAGGAGTGCCATAAAAAAAGAATAAATCTGTAAAAGAATAAGAAAATTAATATGGAAATATAAAGAGAAATAACAAAATCTAAAAGAATAATTATAAGCATTTTCATTTATTTATTTATATATTGTCATTTATTTATTGTTCCCCTATTGCTTTTGCTATTCCTTGAAGGGCCAAGCTGTCAATCAACTGGCTTTTGGGCGGGCCTTCCTGCCCAGGCTGAGTAATCAATAGGCTATGCACTGAGTCATAATGAATGATGAATTATTATTAAGGAATTTACCCCCAGGGATCAATTAAGTCTTATCTAGTTATACATAATCATTTATTTGTTGATTATATTTTGGTATTTCTAATCTGAATCTGCAAAGTAACTAAATAAATGTAGTGGAGTAAAAAGTACAAATATTTCCCTCTGAAACGGAGGTAGAAAGTAACATAAATTAGAAATACTCAAGTACAGTACTTGAGTAAATGTATTTAGTTGCTTTTCTATCACCTTTTCACAGAGTTACCTGGTTTTACCACGATACCGACTCACCAAAGACCTTCCAGATACAGATGTGCAGTACTTATACTACAATCAACTTCAGCTACACACAGGTGAGCTCCATTCAACTAATTATGGGACTTTTAAAACCAACTGTCTGCAGCTGTGATGATTTAGGTGTGTCCTATTAAATAGGTATGCAAACATGTATTTTATATTTGTAATGAATTCAGATCACCTTCACATTAAAGGCTCTTTTTCTTGGCTACCATGATTACAAAGTAAGAATTATTATCTTTAACTTTAGTTGCAAATGTTGAAAGCTGAATCCAAATGGACCCAATGAGGGATTTGGAAGGATCTGGATTCAGATTCCGTGTTCAGATACAGCTCCAGCCTTCTTCTGGGCACACACACACACCTTTACAGTTTTCTCAACTTCATTTAAAACATGCTGCATTTCTTATTTGACTTGAAAGTATTATCTTCTCTTCTGTAGATAAATAACTGCTTAATTCCCACTATTTAGATTTTTTAACAATCCTTTTCCAAATTTGTACACTGTTGTTTTAAAACAGTGCCTCAGAAATGTCACTAGATGTCAGTAAATTACAACAGAACCCACTGAACTGAAATCCAGATTTTATCCAGAGCCTTCCTACCAGCACTCTCTGTAAAACATCAGAACATGATGTATTTTTTAATTTAAAAAAATACTGCAGTCTAGGTACAGAAATAACACGTTTATTTAGAAAACAGCACAATTCAAACAAATCTTGAAACGTATCAGAAGGCAAAGGAAAGCTGAAGTGCAGTGGGCGTTACAGGGAGGGGAAAGGTTGTCACATCTGGGCTTTTAGGTAATGTTCATAATTGGCTCGAAGGACAAATTCAAAATAGGGTTTTGATTTCAGACCGCTCAGCTCATCCAGCTCCAGCAGCTCTTTGACGTCAGGCAGGTACGTCTGCAGAGGAACTCCTGAAAAATATGGAGTCAAGTTAATTATCTAGTGATTATTTGCAAGTATAACCTTTTAATACATGGATACATTTGGATTCGATAACAATCCAGATAGGAAATTGAATGGTTCATGTCTCTTTTGGTCATTCAATTTTCAGAAACAGGCATTGAAAAACAAAAAAACGGGTCAAACTTTTGTTTATTTGTGGACATCAAAAAAGGAAAATAAATGTGTGTTTTCCTGTTTTCACACTGAAGTGGGCAATCAAATTAATTAGAAAACCAAAAAATGAGTCTAATTTCTGACTTTTCTTCACCGTGTGCTGAAAGTGGCCGCCGCACGCAGCTCAAAGCGGAGTAAATATCAGACCTTCGAATGATTTCTGAGGAGATTTAGTGTTGGCAGATATTAACCTTTACTGTCCGGATCACCCGTGTTGAATAATAATCATGTAGGCATTATTAGAACAGTAGCAATGTGATGATAATGAACCTCAGCTTCATGTTAAAACAGTTACACATCACACATTATCACATCTTTTGAGGGGGAGAAGAGTTTCTACTTGTATGTTGCCTTACAAGTAAAAACACTAAATAAATCTCCTCAGAAATCATTCGAAGGTCTGATATTTACTCCACTTTGAGCTGCGTGCGGCGGCCACTTTCAGCACACGGTGAAGAAAAGTCAGAAATTAGACTCATTTTTTGTTTTTGTCTAATTCATTTGATTACCTACTTCAATATGAAAACAGGAAAACATTATTTTCTTTTTTTTGATGCCCACAAAAAATGAAAAAACAATTCTGACCTGCTTTTTGTTTTTAAATGCCTGTTTCTGAAAGAAAAATTGAAATCGAATCCACCGACTTGTCTGATACCTTCTCACAATCAATTTGTGGATGAAATAAATCATGTGCTTGAATCCTGCCGGCTGTACTTTTATTTTATACACGCAGCTTCTTGAACGTTTCTCACCTTCCTGTATGAGTTTGAGGAGGATCTTGACGAAGATGCTGTCCTTGGCGGCTTCCAGAGGGTCGTCAGTCTCGTCAGCCGAGGACCAGCTGGGAGGAACGCAGCGTCAAAGTCAATCAATCAGAGAAATCAATAACAAACTTCCCCACAACCGGCGCACGTTTAGAAATCAGTGCTTCTATGCATTTCCCATTTTGCTGTTCTTATACGAGTGTTTTCTTTCATTTGAAAAGGGCTCTAAACTGCATTTAATGATTTCACGGTCAGAGTTTGTAAAAATCTTCAGTCTCCAAAATTGAATGACTAGATCAACAAACACACGACAGAGGGATCTTACTCGTCTCTCCTGAGCACCACGCCAAAGATCTCACATTTCAGCGAGTCCACGTCCACGGCGTCCTCCTGCAACATGAACACAGAGAACGCTGACTTTTAACTGCCGTCAAGGCCGACTAGCCGAACCTCAAACAGATAACAAATAATAAAAAGTTACCTCGTCGATGTACTCCAGTAGATCCAGAGCCTTTTTGAAGTCATACTCGTTGGCTCGCCTGTTGTCATCGCAGATGTACAGCTGTGGAGAGGAGGAAACCCTGACGTGAGCCGAGGCTGTCAAGCTACTGTTAGCATGTTAACGTGATCATCCCCCACTTACGGCAGTAATCTGCTTTCAGAAACGTCAGTGTAAACAATCGAAGTAAACCCACTGGTAGATTTCTCCTGCAGAAATCTGATAGATTGGTCCTTTATAACTTTTCTTCAGGGTTCGTACAACTTTTTAAGAGTAAGATTCAAACACTTTCAACGTACCTAAACCAAAACATTCCTTTATCATCACATCTATAAATCCCAGGAGACAAATGAGGACGGGATCGTTTCATTTCAAACATTAAGAGATTTTTGGTGTCGATGATTAGATTATGTTGAAAAATCAGGCATTTTTCAAGGAATATATTCAAGCATTTAGCTTATCCTTAACCTTGGCTGTTAAAGTTGCATATTAGCCTATCAGCAGTCTGTGCAGTGCAAGTGTTGAAACTTGATTTCTGTGAAAAGTTCATGTACACCTGACCTGTGGGAGAAGTCTGCCTGGCAGAAATTCCTGAGGGCAAACTTCTCCCATGTGCCTGCCTGTGCGGGGCTGCTGTGACTGGATTTGCCTCTTGGCAAAGAGGAGTGAGGACAGCAAACATCGAAAGGTAGACAATGAAAACAAGCAACTCAGTGAAAAATGGACAGATGAATTTGCCTTTATTTTGCCGCCTCACACCAAACCTCTGTTTAATTTGCCAAATGACAGCTGCTGTATGCAGGCTGCTAATATCAGGCGCCATCACCAGTAAAAACATGCTATCTCCAGTGAAGTGTTCCCGTCTGGTAGCACAGCAAGATATCTGATCAATATTATTAATGTTTGTTTATTAACTGGCCCCTGAGCTCCTGTCATTTTGTAAAAGTGGCCCCCGGGCAAAGCAAGTTGAGTCTCCCTAATTTACATCCAGTTCCTCTGGAGTGTGTGTGTGTGTTTTCACCTGTATGAGGTTGTGAGCGCTCAGCAGAGGCATGGTGTCGGGGTTCTGCTGCTTCTCCTCCAGCAGCTGTCGAGGCAGAGTCTCTTGATGCAGCAGGAAGCGCTCCTGCTCCACGATGTCTGATTGGACGGATAAACGACAGCGAGTCATGTTAGTTCAACACTGCACGCCGCTCTGCAAAGTGCTGCCGCTCATCGTGTGAATTTTTGTGAACTTCTGGATTTTCATTAGTAAGAAAAGTGGAAAACCTGTTTCCGTTTCCATCTGGATCAAACAGGTGTTACAGTAAAATGTCAGATCCTGATTTGTTAGCTGTTGTCAAGTAATGAAATTAAATATTTCAAAGAGAATTTGTAATAAAAAAACCACAGATTTCCACCTCATACAGGTAAGTTTTGTATGTAAGTAACAAGCGTCCCCACTGATGAGCAGCTCGTGCTTTTACCGTCGACTTGTTTGTTGAGTTTGTCCTCCGGCAGGTCGGATGCCAGCACCGTCAGCTTACTGAGAGCCAGCAGCGTCTTCTTCTTCACAAAGTAGCGTGTCTCCATGTTGGCCTGGCTGTAGAGCGTCCTGTGGGCCTGCAGAGACACGAGACACCACATCAGCAGCAGCATCACACTAACAACTACATGAAACAGCTGTGCAGTCTGTACATGAACAACTATTCTTAGACTTTTGTCAAACACTGAATATGACAGGAATATTAATGAAAGACGGCTGCAGCAACAAGTTATTATCATCACTGGTTAATGTACCATTTTAGGTCAAATAATGTTGAAAATGAATGACTAATGCTTAATTACAACCCAAAGTTACTCTAACATATCTTTTAACTGCTTATTGGGTCTGACAATATCACACCGACATGAAACAGTAAAAGCATGCTTGTATTTACATCTCATGGATAAATTTAACAACAAAGTTTATACATAAAAGAAGACAGAACTTTTAAAGGTGAAACTAAATATTGCAATATTTGTTGACCAATTAATGTGAAATCTGAAGGCTGAACTAAAATATTTGTAGCGTTTCTTTCTTCTGACATTCGGTGCACAATTTATTGGTAATTTTGCACATAAACACGTGTTATTTGATAGTATGTAGATGTAGAGGATATACAAAGTTACAGTTAATGTTCTTCCTTTTGGTTTTGTAGATGTGTTACTGGAGGAGGTCCTGTTATATTTTTGATGTATATCGTTCTAAAGAAGGCCGAAGACAAGAATGTTTCGAGTGTATTTTCATTTTGTATCATCTGACAAACACAAAGTCAGACTGTTTGAAACCAGGAAGCTTTTCTTTCTCTCTGTGTGTGTGTGAGAAAGAGAGAGATGATGTGTGTATGTGAAACAGAGTGTGTGTGTGTGTGGCTTTCCTGTGTGTGCTTGGTAACTGCAAACAGGAAGGAAGCTGTGCAATGTGTGTGTGTGAGAGATGCAGAGGCAGTATATCTGCTGCTGTACTCTGGTTGGTTTAAAGCTGCTGAAACAGGAAGGAAACGGAGTGTGTGCGTGTGTTTCTTCTGTTAATGTCATTCAGACAATGACAGGGAAGGAAGGAAGATATAGTCCTATGTGTTGTGTCTTCAGTGGTGGTTTTAGAGGACATAAATAATTTTAAGTGGTAAAAACAGAAGACAGGAAGTTGTATACGTCAGTTTCATCCATCCTTCGCTGTGTTAGCAGTTGTAGAACCAAGTACGTGTTGGAAGAGGGAAGGAAACAACAAATGAAGGAAAACAAGGGTAGAAAGAGGGAAGGAAGGAAGGAAAGAACAAAAGAAGAAAGATAGGATGGGAGGAAGGAGAGAAAGAAGGATTAAAAGAAAGAAAATACAAAGGTAAGATGGGAAGGAAGAAAGCAAGTAAGGAGGGAAGGACTTAAAAACAAGGGCAAAAGGGAAGATGGGGAAGATTGAAAGGAAAGAACGAAAAAAAGAGGAAGGAAGGCCAATATTATGTAAGGAAGGAAAGAGGAGTGGAAGGAAGAAACAAGGACAAAAGAAAAGAAGAGAGGATGGAACAAATGAAGGAACAACCTAGTAAAAAGGAAGCGAGACGAGAGAAAGAAAGGTAACGGAAAGAAGGAAGACAGGACAAAGAAACACGGAACTAAGTAAGGAAGAAGGAAAAGACGATGGGAAGAAACAGGTAAAGGGGATGAAGGAGGGCTGATAGAATGGAAGGAAGGAAGGATTAAAAGAAGGAAAAAACAGGAAAGAAAGAAGTGAGGGGTTGGGGGGGTGAAAGGAATAAATAAACACAAATAAAGGTAAACGGAGGTAAAGAAGCCGTTTGAAGCCATCCGTTACTGAGGAAGTGTAAAAAAGGAAGGAAGTTTTCTGTTGTTTTTTACGGTATGATATTCTCACAGAGGATGTGGTTGTGGTTTTGTACTGTGTGTGTGTCGTACACTGCAGTAGTCGTGGATGTGGATGTGGTGCAGCCAGCTCAGGTGCTGGTGGGACTGCAGGAAGCTGGCCAGCTGCTGGTGCTGAGCGGCTGGCTGGGACAGCAGCTTCCCCCTCTTTCCCTTCTCCATGTACCAGCGGTACAGGAAGTCGGCAAAGTTCTGCAGCAGGAAGTGACACGCGGGACAGAAAGAGGAAGTTATTTAGTTAGTGAACAGCTGAGTGAAAGAAAAAAAAAAAGCTCCGGCATGTGAAATGAAAGTAAAACCATGACTTCACTCTTGAGATGAGTGTCGCGTCGTCTGTGATCTTATTTGTTTACTCACCCTTCAAAAGATACAGCTAACTAAAATCCACCTGAATAATGAAGCCAAAACATGTAGCATGTTATCACTGTATGCATGTTAAAAGGTACCCTGTGAAGTTTCTTATAACAAACGTTGACGTAAAGATTTGGGGTTTTGATCAGTGTTGTTTCCTGCCTTTTTGCTGGTGCATTGCTGCGTTTTGTTCCAGTGAAATAGTAAGAAACTGTTATTAGAGTGTGAGATAAAAACAAAACAGGCACCCGTGCATTAAAACATTACTCCAAAAACTCCACAGGGTTCCTTCAACATACTAACAGAACATGATTCTCTCTAAGAGCGGCCCCCTTGGTGTTTCTGGTTCTGGTTCTCTGTGTACCTGGTCTGCAAACTTGGTCATGTAGTGCTGCAGGCGGCTCTGGTTGTCAGTCTGCTCGCACATCTGAACCAGGATGTCGAAGTCACAGTACTTCTCAGCCAGCGCGGCCACCCACTGGTACTGACCCAGATCCACTGCAACGCACAACTTCACAGTGACGACCGCAGAACAAAGCGACTGAAAGATGTTCGCTGTGTGACACTGTGACATCTTTAGACTTGAACTTGTGACAGGAATGTCCACCACGTACAGCTCGGTTTAAGAAGAAAGCCATAGTTTTATTGCACTCTTCCTACAGACAGATGATCTGTGGTCTCTGTTGAAGACTCATTTATTCAAACTGGCCTCGTGCTGTCTAGTGTTTGTCATTTAAGGTCTGTTGTTGCCTATAATTTATTGTTTCTTTTGACTGTTTTTATGGTCTTATTTTTCACTATTTTCATCTCTTGTGAAGCACTTGTGGCCTTGCTCTGTGAGAGGTGCTATACTAAATAAACATCACTTATTTTTAAGTTTTTATAAGGGACTTTTGTGTTATTGAAGATTTGATCTCATTTTTAAACTTCATAATAAACAAAGGGCTCATTAGTTTCTGTCCATGTGTTTGTTTTGGGTAGATTGTTCCTTTAATACCAATAGAGTAAGTACAAAAGAACAACACGATTTATATCCATTTTCTAAACTAACTTATAACTTATTTTTTAACTCTTTGCTCTCACTTTCTAGCACCTCTCGAGGATGATCTTTCTTTAGCAGCAGAATACAGTGACCTTTGACTCTTGATGACAAAAATCATCCAATTTTGGCATATCACATATTGTATCTGTGTATATGTTGACTGATAAGTAGAATATAAAATGCAGTACAGAAAAAACAAAATTTTATTGTTTTATTGTATTTTTAATAGAGGTTTAGAAACCTTAAGATGTGTCTTTTTAGCTCAGCTTTCACTTACGGTGCCTCGTCATTTGTTGCCTTAGTTTTTAAGCCTTAATAATTTGTTTTCATACTATATATATATATATTTTTTTTTTCACTTATTTTTTTGACTATTATCTATTTTTAACATTTTATTTTGTTATTGTTGTAATTTTTAGTCTTGCAAAACTATATTATTGTTGTCTATTTTCTTTTTTTTTTTAAATATTTATTTTGTTTTTTACTTTTGCACCTGTGCTGTTTTATCCTCGCTCTGTGAAGCACTTTGAGCTCCATGTTTATATGAAAGGTTCTAATAAAGTTGAGTTGAATAAAAGTTTAATGTTTAAAATGAAATTATTTGTGAATATGTTTTTGATACATTTATTTTTAGATTGTAAAATGTCCTGCTAAGTACACCTGTGGGCCAAAACTCTCCAATAATGAAACGTATGGGATCTTTTACTGTTATGGGTTCATGTTAAAAATCAAATATTGATCGATATGTCGTCATTAGACTTTTTAAAAGAAAAGCAGTTATCATTCTCAGTCAGTCCCTCAGTGCTGTTTAATCCTCCACTTACGCAGCGGGGCCAGCAGCTCGGAGCGGCGCTGGCTGTACTCCATCTCCAGACTGTTGTAGCGCTCCTGTTGGGCCCCCGGGGGCCTCTGCTGCTGCAGGGACGTCAGCTGGGCCACGTAGCCGCCCAAGTGGATGTCCAACAGCGCCACTAGCTGCTCGCAGAGGGCGCTGCGCAGCTCAGAGTCGGCGTGCGGGTACACCATGCGCAGGATGATCTCGTGCTGGCGGGAGATGACGGTGCGAACACCACCAACACCGCCTGAGGCTGTAGGAGAGAAGACCGGGTGGGAGACAAGGGGTTAATAATTTATTCTACTCCAAAAAGCACTTTTTCATGTAACTAACAAACATGTGGAAGTTCTCTAGCAGAGATCGACTGAAACCTTTAATTTAAATAAATAAACAAACACCAATATTAAGGAGCTCATTTTCAGTCACAATGTCTACATGGGCTGCAGTATTCAATATTCTGATATTAAAAGGTATCTGTGGAGTTTCTGTAGCGCTATGGAGCTTTTTTTTGTGTGAGTGGGACCCCACAGGTGACGTGATACACATTCCTGCCAATGGTTTCACACTATTCCACTGATCAACAGGTGGCGGTTAAAATTCCAGACTCTTGAAGCCTTTAATTGTTACTATAAATTCCAGGAGACAACAAACAAATATGACCACGGGATCATTTCATTTCAAATATTAAAAGATTTTTGTTTCACATGAGTGATTGTGTCGATGATGAAACACCAGATTATGTTGAAAACATTTTCAAGAAGTATATTTTGAATTCAAGCATATTCCTAACCTTGAAAACACAACGGTTAAAATTAAGCATTTTCCAAACTTTCAAGACTTTGTACGAACCCTGTAATGAATTTAAGTGAAAGTCTTAAATGAGAAACTGCTATGTAACCTGCATGAACAATGATAAGGTCATATGTTAATTACACATAATCAAATTACAGCATGTAGGGTATTCTAATCTTAATCTAAATATTGATTTAGGACATTTAGGAGAGTAGAGAATTCTCCACAGATTGAGAATTTATTGGTGTTGGCCCATTTCCACAGCTTTATTTAAGTAGTTTAAAATAGGTAGGCTTATATGGCGATCACAGGGCGCAAGGTAGCGTCTGCCTCTCTCCTGAGCCATGTATTAGTTACCATTATATTTGTCGTTCGAAAGCCAAATATTATTAACACCCCCTCCCCTGCATTTGAAGATAAGCTAAATGCTAGCGCTTGCTAACTTCAGACATTTCCGTCACGAACTAGCTGCAAAATGTCAACGTGTATCACGTGATACTAGTGACGTTTCAACAGTCATGCAGCACTAGATTTTAAATTTGTAATACAAGGAACGTATCTCGCTTAACGTTATGTTTTGGGATTTTTTCGGACATATTTTAAACAATAGCCAAAAAAATGTATATTCAAAACTTTTCCAAAACATTCTGTTAATTCCAAACCTTTTTTTTTTTTTTTTTTTTTTTTCTAATTTCATAACTTTTCCAGGTATTTCATGACTGTGGGAACCCTAATAATCCAACATTGGCAGCTTGAAAACAGCAGATGCTAACTTCTTAACATAAATAAATTCAGAGCTTAAAACAAACGATGAGTCTCTGGGACAGTTTTCACCGCAACATGCAAACCACACGCTGTCAGGCTGCAGCGACCTGAAGCTGCTGGCAGGAGAATGAAGATTTAAAGACGTACCTGTCCACGGGATATACTCAGGCTCTACAGCAGCGTTTTCAGAAGCTCTGTACATGGAGGCCTTGGTCTCCCGGTACTGACCAGCAGCCTGGAGAATGTCCTGCACACGCAGAGTACAACATTTATTTTATATAACAGGTGTTTTTTGAAGTTGATGTCAGTGCTGTTGACATGATGAATGTGTTTACCTTGATGATGTTGTTGACGGTGAGAACCATTTCGGCCCACTGCACCGAGTCGACCGGGTTCTCCTTCAGACTACGCACCTCCTCCTCCAGCAGACAATCAAACACCGAGGAGATCTGAGACACCTGCGAGAGCGCCGAAAACAAAAATTGAATGTTGAATGTGTTGAACGTTACCAGCACACGGATCATCCTAGCAGAACACAGCCAGACACAAACCTCTCTGAAGAAGACGTCGGCAGCGGTGAGGCTGGGTGGCACGGCGGCGTTGTTCCTTTGCAGCGCGATGCTGATGGCCCGGTTGACCAGCTCGGCGTGTTTGGTGTGGTGGTTCTTCAGCACCATGGCTGCCTGAAGCTTCTCTGCATGTTCGCACAGCAGCAGGCGGGTTGCCATGGGAGACGAGCGCACCGTCACCTGGCCGAGCCGGTGCAGCAGACCCACCTGGCAGGGGAGGACAGGGACGATCATTTCATAGATGATTCTACCTTTTGTGTTCTTTCTAAAGCACTGTATTTCCACCAAAGAGGTTCTACTTTCAGTCCCACTTGTCTGAAATTTAGCAGGATGTGTCAACAACTACTTAAAGGGGAACACGTCAAGTCAATTTTATTTATAAAGCCCAATATCACAAATCACAATTTGCCTCAAGGGGCTTTACAGTCTGTACAGCATACGACACCCTCTGTCCTTAGACCCTCGATTAGAATGAGGAAAAACTCAACAAAAAAAAAACATTTAACGGGAAAAAATGGGAGAAAGCTCAGGAAGAGCAACAGAGCAGGGATCCCTCTCCCATCAAAGTGTGTTTCCAGGTGTTGGGGAGTGAAAAAGTAGTAAAAAGTCTTTAGTGTCTCCAGAGGAAGCTGTGTGAAGTCTGATAAATGTCCTCAAGTGATGTCACTCGAGTCTGAAGACTACAAGTTTGAAAATGATAAAAATCTCGGGCTCGCTCACATGAACCACCGTGACTCTATAACTGGATTCAGCTGTTAGTGAATTATATACCTTTTAGGACATAATGATTTAAATAAGGGCTGTTTAAGTGTTCGTACTGGGAAGTTGATGTACCTCAAAAAAAAAAAAAAATCTGCTGATTTACAGATGTCTCTTTCACAATGCAAGTCTTTGGGGAAAAAATCTTTTGGGGCCAGTGTGCATAACATGATGTAATTAGTTGTAATGTTGGAAGTTGTAATTACACGGTTTGGCCACTGTGGCAAATTGGCTTCAAAGTCCGGCACACTTCTTGGGGGCTTCACATGAATCTCTGACCGAACTGTCCATGGCTGGGTTGCATTGTGGGTAATGTAGGTGCCAGGTTTTGAGAAGGAGGAAGAATGTGTGGAATAAAAAAAGACAATATCTCTGGTTCTGCGGCAGCGATTTTGACTTTTTTTTTTTACTGTCCGTTTAAGAGTCCGACCTGTTATAGGAGTGCAATGCTGAATAGGTGTTAACCTCCACCTTTCTCTTTGAAAGCTGGGGCCATGGGTCAAGACAGAACTGATTAGTGTTTGGTGAAACAGCACCACCATGTGGCCATTTATAAGCCACTTTTTCACCCAACCCTCCTGGAATGTGAGATGTAGAAGCAACATCTTTTACTTTCTGGATACTTTGGTCCAACACAGATCAATATCTATAGATGCATGATATGACAGGTATAGTATTATGCCTATTCCATCCCATGAAATACAGAATGAAATGCTGAATCCTTAAAGAGATCAGCACAGCTCTACAACACGATTAGTTTCTTTTAAACAACACTGGCCACTACACAAGCTCTCTGTGCACCATTACTGAACAAATTTAAGGTATCCAGCTGTGTGTGTGTGTGTGTGTACCTGGAGCAGGAAGTCCATGAAGCAGCCGTGGGCCTTCATTTTGTCCTCCAGCTGGTGGAGGATGATGAGGGAGGTGAGCGGAAAGCCGGCGCTCTCTGGAAGAACAGAAACAGACGTTGGTATGAAATAAAGACGGCAGAAAACGGTTTGAATCAGCTGTTCAAACGCTTCCATAATCAGGTTCATTCAAGTTATTTAATATAATTGTTATTTTTGTGCATTTTTTTCTCTATTCTTTCTTGAATTTGATTTAATTCCTTTAAGCAAGTTAAGGACAAGGAATTTACAGCTGAGGGACATGAGGTAGAAATTACATCCATAAAAGCCTATACATTTAAAAAAAAACATGTTGTATATGTTAACTCTGATCTGTATCAGTGTCACTGGACATGCAGAGCAAAGAATCCTGTTTCTACATACCGACATAATTTAGTATTTCTTTCAGGGACTTCTTAATGTAACAAATGCATACAAATATCTTCAAATTTACTGAATAAATTTGGTGTAATTACTGTTCTCTAGCTTTCACATTAACCCTGTTGCTTCTTGTCAAAAATGCTCCTTCCTCTTTTGTGCTGTAAAGCAATTCAGCAGCAATACCTCCAAATCACAATCTAATATATTACAAATAAAGATTAGAGTCTGCTGGTCTCATTTGTTTATGATAAATATAGTCTCATCATAATTTAACATTGTAAAGAAATGCTACACCAGGCAGCTTTCAATTTGATTTCAGGATTTTTGTCAGGTTTTTTTGGTTAAGGGCAGGTGGATTTTCCTTCCCCCCTTCTCCCCTCCTCACCGTCGGGGACGGACTCGGCCCAGCGGGGGTCGGAGGCCGGGTAATCGTCCACCAGGTCCAGGTTGATCTGAGTCACCACGCTGTCCAGCTCGGCTCCCTCCTCCCCGTCACCGTCAGTGGGGAAGAGCTCGTCTGTGAGCGTCTGAGCCCCGACCAGATCATTACTGACGCGGGAAAGAAGATTATTTTTTTATTTACAGTATTACAGGAACTAAATCCTCAAATTCTACATTCTACAAGTTCCAGCTTCTGTCTAAAACTACTAATATCAGCCTCCAAAAACATTTCAAAATGTTTTTTGTTCAATAATAAATTAACTGAACTCAATAAAAGATTTTCAGAGTCAATATTATCAAATGTTCACCAGAAGTCAGAACTGATCAGAAATGATGCAGAGAAAAGCAACTCATTGTATTTGTGAAGCTTTGATCAAAGTACTGTGTGAAAACTCTTTCCATTTTCACACTTGTTGACGAACCGACAGAACTGCAGGAACGCCGCCTTCAGGAGTTTGGTTTTGTCCTCGTGAGCTACAGGCTCTGCTCTTGTTGGAGTCTCCATGGCCGAAACCTTAAAACACAGAATGAAAAATTAGAAATGCATTTTACATTCAGTCACAATCAAATGCATAATCACGTGGTTCAGTGCCATTTTCTTTGCTTCTTTTAAAGTTTCTGTGAACAGTCTTGAGAAAAGCTGAAGGGAAACACTGGAACAAACATTTTCAAAAGGGGTCCCTTGACCTCTCACCTCAAGATACCTGAATGAAAATAGGTTCTATGAGTACTAACAAGTCCCCCCTTTACAGAATACCCACTTTATGCTAATCCCATGCAATTCTTACAGAAATCTCCAAATGTCAAAGGTTTTTGATACCAATTCATAGCATGAATTTTTTTATGGTGTTCCTCAAGGTCTTGTGTTTTTTTGGCCATTTTTATCAATTCTCCAGAGGTCAAAAAGGGTTAGATTTTGCACCAAATCTGTGTAACAAATGGTATTAACCCAAAAATTGTTGCAACAACGTATGAGACATAATTGAGCATGGGAATGGCCATCATCCTGTATACTTCCATAATGTTCTATAATGTGCCCTTATACACTCTAAACCTTCCCAATTTGAATGGGCACCATTTTCTTTGCTTCTTTTAAAGTTTCCTTTTTCCTGGATGTGTGAATAGTCTTGTTAAAGGCTGAAGTATTACTAGAGTCAGGTAAAAATAATTAGCAGCAGTATGTATTTGTCGCATAGATTAATATTCTTCTTGCTCTTTCTCTACAGCTTTTCCCCGTACAGCCCGTCACTCAGGAGACGCCGGGCTGCTGCCAGTTTGAGTTTCACCTCTGGAGCTGCAGCCAGCGAGGAGCACAGCGAGTCCTCCATGGTCTCCGGCAGAATGGAGGCGCTCTCCCGGGCCACCACCGCCACCAGGCCGCTGTTCTGGGAGAAAAACACGGGCAGGTTGGCGCAGCAGCCTCCACCACGCACACCATCACCTGGACAGACGGAGAGGGAGACGACATTTAGTGTTTGTTCATCGTATGTGAGAAAGGCCTGGTCTGTACTGATTAGGTCTTTCAAAATCCAAACAAAAAGGTAAATAATTACATTTCTTCAAGTTTCTTTAAATTCCTTCCTTTTGTAGTTTCTTCATGATCAGTGACCAAAACACTGACGTGTAAATCTGCAGGTTAAAATGCTAAAACTATTCTATTGATTTATTTTTGTTATAGTTACTCACTTGTTATTGTTATTCCTGGTTGTAATTATTTGTAAAATATTTAATACCTGACCTCTTAAGGATCATTTAAGTCTTATATACTGTAAATCCATCACTCCACATGCTATAAAATCTCACCTCATTGTATGATCATACTAATCTAATTGTTTGAAAATGCTTGTTCGTTCATCTGGAGCCAGGGATGAGACCCAAGGTTTCTTTTCTCACCAGGTGAGTTGAAGTTGATTTTCTCCTCAGGTAGTCCTCCCCTGCTGGTTCCCGTCCAGCAAGCAAACACCATCTCCTCGTTATACAGGAAGGCGGTGGAGCCGGGGGAGTGCGGCAACACCAGCCGTGTAGCCTGCAGGGCCTCCTCACTCTGAGGACACAAGGCATTGAAAAAAAGTTTATGCAAAATTAAGCATACATCTTCTAAATGTTTGACTGAAAACTTAAATTCAACATCATCTCAAGGAATGTCACCATGCCCGACCGGTCAAAGGAGGCAACTAGAGTTAGGTAGCACTTTAGCACTTACATTTTATTTGACATAGCACCAGTACAACACAACCACCTTCCAGCCCCCTCATCACCCACAAACTGAGGCCTTATATATGTGTCTTCCCTCATAATTGGCTGGAACATACCATTCCCAAATTACCGATACACACATAAATATACAATAAATATTTACATAAACCATTTCCCCAAAATATATACAATCTTAATAAATATTACACACCCCACAATAGCCCTAATAAATACACATACATCTTTTACCTACTAAATACAATCCAACAGTCCAACCCAACTCCCCTCTACCCACTTCTCACCTGTTGTTATCCTCCCGGAACCAATAAAAAAGGTGTCCGAGTCCCCGGGGAAATCTTTTGCCCGAACACCGTGGGAGACCGAGAACCGGCAGAGGTAAGTTGTGCGTGATACAGCCTTCACTTTAGCCTAGCCTAATTATACCTTCTCTTCCTCCATATGAATATACATTTGGCTCCTATCGAGTCATACTAATGCACGTTATTTGCACGTTCACAGACAACGACACGGTGGAACAGCCCAGCGTTCCCGCTGTGAAACCCAGCTCAAACCACTGCAGCCTACCAACAATTAATCAATAAATCCCTTTATTAAAATACCATGCATGTGTACTTAACCATGTCTTAATACCTCAATCACTATCTTGCTCTTGTAAGAATATATACTATTAACTAGACGTCTTATTAACGGCGGCTCGTCGTTACAAGGAAGTTTCAGATCTCTGCAAGTTGATCTTTATAACATAGTCTCATAAATTCAAACCAATTTAGTAGAGGTAAGTGTGCGATTCATGGGAAATATGAATTTTAAAAATCTGTCTTTTTGTAACTTGGGTGACCCATTAACAGATCCTGTAAAGAAGACTCTGAACACTTTGACACACTGAACAGAATTCAAACCCACCCCTGCAGTATCAGGATCAGGACTGACCTGGAATGGAGGGTTGTACTTGGTGACCTCCACTGTGAACTGGTCGGAGATGGCGGCTCCGTTGTCCTGCAGGGTGACCAGGCAGAAGTAAGCCAGGCAGGGTGTGTCTGACGGGTGCCAGGCTGCAGCCAGAACCACCAGGCCGGCTCTGAAAACACACAGCGCACGCAGACTCCGGCTCAGTCCGGCCCGAGATATACTCGCTATTTTGGGTATTTCTTTGGATTCCGCTATCAGTATGTTAATTCTACCTCTCAGAAATACTCCTTGAGTACCCGAGTACACAAGACTTTCTCACACAGGCTGCTTACTTCTGGATACAAGTATCCTCCCTTTGGTGACAGATTATATGTGATTATAAATTGGACTTTTAAGTCTCAAGCTTCCATTTGTCTCCTTGCAAGACGGATTGATAAGAGTGCTGCAGGAATGAGTCCTAAAACCCTGAAATGAGTTAGCATGTTAGCTCTTCCTGTTCCCTCATCTGGAAGCCAGTGGGTTTCTTGAATGTCTGAAATAAGGTCTGTGGTTAACACAAGCTGAAGAGATTTTCACATTTTGTTCAACAACATAAAATACGTCAGTAAATACCCCACTGGTGAATCTTGAGGCTTTTCCGTGTCTTAAAAAAGGCGGTTGCTAACAAGTGTCTAAATGAGACTACAGAGGTTGTCGGGGACATTAAACGTCATCACGCCGAACACAGAAACTCATCTACTCACTTGTCCGCCTTTACAGCCTCGTTGGGTTTATACTGCAAACTGTTCTAACTCAAACTTTCCCAAAGGCTTTTGTAGAAGAGGTCAGCGCTGGAAGCTCAGTGGTGGAGACGCTGAAGTCATGTGACCGTGGTGTAGCTGGTTTATAGCCTAACATTAGCTTTTTACTTCTGAAGATTGCATTTTTGCTTCAAAAATCATAAAAGTGGTGTTCATGTGTGAAGATTATCCTGCTGAAAAAAACGTGTAAGTATCATGAACTGTTGTTTGCCACAGAGCTTATTTTCTGCAATAATCCAAAATCCAGTGGAAAAATCCCATTGGCTTTTTGTTGAGGGAACCAGGGCGATGCTAACTTCAGGCTTGGACTACAAAAATACCTCATCATCCCTGCAGCTCTCTATTTGCTCAAAAGTAAAAACCCTATCCTATTTTACTGAGCTTAAAAGGTTATACATCACATAATATAAAGACACTGTTCAAGCACACAGATGAACACACTCACTGGTTGAGCTTCATATCCAGGTATGTCACATTCACTCCCTCCTTCATCTCCTCGTAGTTGCTCTCTGAGCCCTGGTGGGAGAGAAATGTTTTGTAATCTTTGTGTAATGTACGATCATGATAGACAGTCGCAGTACTGAAGCTTTGAGTGTTATAAAGAGATTTAAAAGATAAATAATGGCAGTTAAGAATTTAACTGATTCAATAAAAAGAGCTTCAACTATATTTTGAGTTACAGTTTCTGTATCATTTACCTCCTGTTAGACTATAAAATATATTTTCACCAGCATTGTTTCTCAGTGTGATGGGCCACTGAATCAGACTTAAACTGATATACAGTATATAATACAATCACGTGTATCTGTGTACTGACCCAGATGGCGTCGGCAATGCTCTCGGTCAGAGCTCTCTGGGCGTCCCAGCTGAGGGTCTGGTGCTCCCAGCTGTCGTCCACCTCCCATTTACTCAGACTGGAGCTGGTCAGCGTATACAGGCAGCTGGCTCCACCCACCCACAGCACACTGTGGAGCTAAAGCAGAAACCAGAAAACAGAGTCTGTTCATCATCTGAACACAAGTGAACCGGCAGCAAAGTAGACTGTGCTGAAAATATTGAAACTACAGTCGAGGCTTCATCTCAAACTGTTCACTATTTAAGGAATACATAAAAATATATTGTGTTGGTTGGCAAATGTCAAGAAAACAATTATATACACAATCCCTTATCCATCTGCGCTATTTAAACAATGTCTGGAAACTAATCATTCAACTAAACTAATTTCATTCAAATCTGTTACGTTTTTGCAAAATTCAGCCAAATAACAAACAGATAAAATAAACTAACTAGAACAAAAAAACATAACATCTGCAATGTAAGTAAATCTTTCACACCAGATTTGGACATTTTAAAGCTATTGAATTTCAAGCACTGAATTTAATTGCATTGAAATTATGTATCTGAATTTTTTGCCTCTGAATTCAACTCTTTTTATTTTTCAATATTCACAAATTCAGATTTTAAAAAGTTTAATAATATATAATATATATCAAGTTGCTCAACTTTGATAGGCCAAATTAAGATCCCAAAATTCGAGTAACAAAATTCAGAATAAACATCCGGGATACGAATAAGCAATCGATTCTCAAATCGAACCAACATCTAGCCAATCAAGTTACGCTCCATTGGTCATGTGATGCCGATGTTAGAAATTACAGAAAGCGGTCAGCTATGGCAACAAACCCACAAATGGCACTTCAGTGAGTGTATTTAGTTTTATTTGCCTTTTGTGTTGTTTGTTTTTGTCAGATTCAGTAGCAGGTATAGCGTCTTACACGTTACACATTAACAGAATTTATTGGACAATATCTGCACAGAAATTTTAATGAGTTGGCGTTCGTTAAAATGTTGTTAGCATAATGTTCCATATCTGCGGTGGAGGTAACTAGTAGTCATATTACCATTGAGCACACATCTACAACTAACTGCATAATAATAATAAACACAAGCAAAACCCACAAAGAACAACTCACAGACTGGTTGTGAGTCCTTATCAAAATATTTTTGTGATTGTGATTGTTATCACCAAACTTTTACAGGATTTATAAAGCTGATACAAATACTCAACATAAACTATTTTGGTAAAGATCCTTTTAACTTGGTTGTGACCAAGTTATTTCCAAGATTTTCAGGACATTTTACAAAATCTGGGCTTAGTATTAGTGATAATATATGTTACATTTGTATGTATTTGTGTTTGCTTTCAGCTGATTTACGGAGAACTGTTGAATCCATGAAGCTAACAGAGCTTCTGTAACAGGTTCTGTAAATTTGGCCAGCTTTAGAAGTCAACAGGCACAATGCTAATTATTTGCTTTGTTATATTTGATTTATTATATTCAAATTATCTACAATTGGCGCGGGGACAGCCCTACGCCGCACTCCACCCACTGAACCCCACAAGTTTTGTCTTTACAGTAGAATCTGTTAGCGTGACTCACTGTGTCGTTGGCGGTCGGGGATAGGATGCCAAACAGGCTGGAGACACGGCGGCCGATGCCGGAGAGCACACCCTGACCCTGCTGCAGGGCTCGGTACTGCAGCTTTCCCGAAGAATCTGCACTCACTCTCAACAGCTGACTCTTCACCGAGGACAAGACGAAGCTTCCACCCTGAGAGAGGAGAGAAAAGCCAGAAAAAAGACTGAAGGTTCAAACCAAACTGAAAAAGCTTATTTTGTACAAAGTTTTTCTGTTTCCCGGTGATGAATTAAATAAAACAGAAAAAGATTCACTAGCAGCTATTGTATCAGAGAAAGTTTAATAACCAGTCAGCTTCCAGGTTAGAGGATTTAGCTGCAAAGGCATAAAAATAAATCAGATTTATTTACTCTGACAGCAACAACAGAGTTGCAGAGATCTCCCAGGTCCACGTCTGTCTCTGTGTAGTTGCCCTCCTGGGCCAGGCTGGGCCACAAGCGAGCCACTCCCTCCGCAGCCACTGCCAGGACAAAGATGGACTGAACGGCGGCCGTCTCCAGAGGAGCAGCGGAGGCCACGGCCACGAGATCAGCCGTGTAGCTGTACTCACTGCTGGGCAGCTGTAGCTCCTTGCACACTGACAGCTGCAGAAAAACAGAGAGAGTGGGTGCATTTTAACACTTAAATCATGAATCTGCGAGTGTTTCCTCTGAGGCTGCAACTAACATAATTTCAACGGATTAGGTGGAAAATTACTTTTCGACTAATCACAAAATATTGAAACATTTGCATCAGTGTCCCAGAGTCCATCAGATCCCACTACTCAGCAACACCATGTAAGTTTCTTTTGCACACACAGGCCGAGGAGGTGGAGTTGCAGCCATCTTCGACTTAAACCTATTAATCAAACCTAAACTAAATTATAACTCGTTCGAAAGCCTTGTTCTTAGCCTTTCACACCCAACTTGGAAAACACTACAGCCAATTCTATTTGTTATAGTGTACCGAGCTCCTGGACCGTATTCTTGAAGTTCTTATCAGGTTTAGTCCTTAAAACAGATAAAATAATTATTGTAGGTGATTTTAATATTCATGTGGATGTAGAAAATGATAGCCTTAGTTCTGCGTTTATCTCATTATTAGATTCGATTGGCTTCTGTCAGAGTGTACATAAACCCACTCACTGTTTTAACCACACCCTCGACCTTGTTCTTGTCTATGGTGTAGAAATTGAACATCTAATCTAGTCTTTCCACAGAATCCTTTTTTATCAGACCATTATTTAATAACTTTTGAATTCCTATTACTGGACTACACGCTATTAGGCAAACATTCCTACACTAGATGTCTATCTGATGACTCCTATGCTAACTTTAGTCCCTCCCAAATTGATCATCTTGTTGATAGTGCTGCAGGCTCACTGCGAATAACACTCGACTCTA
>VMKM01001737.1:0-115639 GCA_008360985.2 Macquaria ambigua | reverse complement strand
AACACCACTTTGTAAAAATACCGAGTTACAAGTAGAAGTCCTGCATTTAAAATGTGACCTACCTAAAAGTACAGAAGTATTATGAGAAAAATATACTTCTAGTATCAAAAGTGAAAGTACTCATAATGAGCAATGGCCCCTGTCAGAGTGTTATATTATTATATGTATTATTTGGATTATTGTTAAAGTGCATTAAGGTGTACAAAGCATTTTAATGTTGTAGGTGGCCAAGGTGCACCTAATTTTAATGACTTTGCACACTGTTGGGTAGTTAAATCTATAACAATGCATTATATTTTATTAGTTGATCATATGTTTTGTATGTAAAATGTGAACCTGCAAAGTAACTGGTAACTAAACCTGTCAGATAAATGTAGTGGAGTAAAACATATAATATTTCTCTTTGAATGCAAGGGAAAATAAGTATATAGTTGCATAAAATAAGGGTAGCCTGCCTAATTTGTACAGTAGACGAGTAAATGTAATTACTTTCCGCAACTGCCCCATTCCTTTACTTATCTTTCTCTCCATCCCTCATTTCCTCCTCTCTCTTTCTCTATTTATCCATCCCAGTATCTCTTTATCCCTCCATCCCTCCTTCCCAGAGAGCTCTGTCAAGCTAGCTAGAGATAGAAATAACGGGAAACAAACTATGGGTGACTTTACCACAGAAATAAAGTGTCTCAATGTAAATTCGTCAACAACCTGTTTTATTTTGAAAATTCTAACAGGAAGTCTTTTATAGTGACACTATGTCGGCATTGACGCGGGTCGTCCCCGCTTTTGCTCCCCGGTCTCCAGTGTGGATTTACATACCCTGATTTCCGTGGGACTGGTAAACGAAAGAGGAGGGTGGTGAGCCTTTCAGGAACTGAGGAAACAGCCACAAGCAGCGTAATTTAACAAATGTAAAACTTGCAGCCCCGTCGTCGGTTCTCTCGCGTCTCCTAACCCCCGTCGGAATAACGTTTCTAAACGTTAACTTTTTCTTTTGGCTCTCAGCGGTTCTCTCGCTGGATTATTTTTCTAGTCTGGAGGAGGGCTGGGAGGTTTTCGGAGGAGTCTGGAAGCAGCTTGAGTGAACCCGGTTTGAAGGGCTGTGGCCATGGCCGGGGGTGGTGGTGGGGTTTCTCCGTTGGGGCCCGCACCGCCGATGTGGTATCACCGGGACCTGAGTCGAGCGGCGGCCGAGGAGCTGCTGGCGCGGGCCGGGAGAGACGGCAGCTTCCTGGTGCGGGACAGTGAGAGTGTCAACGGTGCTTACGCTTTGTGTGTACTGTAAGTAACTTTATCGCTGAAAGGAGAAGCTTGCGTGAACTCTTAACGTGTGTGTGCGGCCTGTTTTTGCTTTGTTTTCCAGGAAAAGTTATGGATTTGCCAACGTTTTAGTTTAAATGGTAACGTTATTATAAGTTAACAGCTAGCACATGCCTTCAGGGAATCTTGAATTTTGTGTTAAAGTCAGTGCCTAGTCTGTTGTTGCTCTGCCAAGCTATACAAGCTTTTCTAAGCTGTGCATAAACTTCCCTGCAGCAGCATCGTTTGCTGTTGTATGAGATCAAATTGTAATTGAAGCCTGCGTAAGCCAGCGTTTAACAAGGTTTCAGCCATACGCATTTGTTTACTTTCTCCTGGAAGTCAGTGGGAGAGAGAGACTGTCTGTCTGCCCAGCAGGCGAAACTCCAGCATGGTACACAACTTTAGGGCTGTCCCTGTCTGTCTTGTGTGATGTGGTCGCCTGCAGCGCCGTTTTTACAGGGCACTGAAACTGAATGGTGGTGGACTTAAATATAAGCATCTATGGGCTGGTGAAGTCTTGCTAATGTTTTAATTTAAGGCTCATATGAGATCAGTGCTTAGCTGAGGAGTTACACATACTATATCTTCTCACACAGTATATCATAAAATGACAATAAGCTGTATGTCAGGGCAATATGGACCTCTGTTCAGAGGGAGTTAGAGGGCATGGCATCCCCTTTGCTAAAAGAGGTGATTAAACGCCCACCCTCATACACAAGGGAGATTTTGCCACCAACAACCTCCATGTTCAGCAAGCAACATATACAACCTCACTATCTGCTGACTTGAGTAAAAGAAACCGCATCCGTACTCTGTACCCCTGACGAGCAGATGATCAAGCCTGAATACACAGACAATACCGCCAGTATTGTGTACACTTGACAGTGACTCGGGCAAGTCAAATGAACCGTGAAAAAGGACGTTAAACTTACAAATGACCAAAATGACTCACACGACCCCCAGTGCCCACACAAAGTTATACGCATACATAGACTAGTGATTGTGCAGATGCAGGAAATAAAAGGCCTGTGCCATCTGACACGATACTCTGACATTGACTCGACCTACATCCCCTATCTGGTAGTTTACCCCATGCTAAGTTCATTGTGTGTGTGTGTGTGTGTGTATGCACGCCAACAGCAGTATGCACCTATATTTGTAATTGATGACACTGCTACAGAATACATTATTCTGCTGTCTGACCACACCATATAGACGTCCTTTCACTCTGCCATGTTAGACAGGCTCACTCTCATGTAAACACACTACTCCTCTTGTCATCTAAGAACCCAGAATAAACAGGTCTGCAACCCATTTTGGCTCCTGGTTTATTTAACAAAAAACAAGATTAGAGAGATTAATAAATACTGGTGCCAATATCCATTTTTCATCCTTTGCTGGATGCACTAGTAATTCAGTAGGTCACTCTATGACCAGCAACATTCCTCACATCCATGCATCATCCGTTTCTGGATTTGCTCCCGCCTCCACCTCTCCCTTCCTCTCCCCTTTCACCTTTCACATCATGGACTTTGTTTCATCTGAGAAAGTTTCCTTCATGATGCCTAAAGCTTGGTGTGGACAGGCTTTAGCTGCGTGTCTTTACAAACAATGTTACTGCCTTCACATACAAAAAAGTAACACTAAATGGTCACCTTGACTGTTTACTATCAATCTTAAGTAAATGACCAATACTGCCAGAATACTCTCATTCTGAACATCAGCTGGCAGTGGATTTTTTGGTTACTTTGCAGCAGTCATGGAGCAGAATTATGGCACTAACATGGACTGAAGCTGCTGTAATGTTCAAATGTGAACATGTCATGATTCCTCTTATTACACTCATCATTTCCTTCATTCCCTGTTAGTGATTAGGTAGTGGTGGTGGTGTCAGGAGCTGGGATATATTGGGATTATAATGTTAATATTCAAAATTTAGGTTTAGTTATAAAAACTCTGCATATATATATATATATATGCAGTATATATATGCAGCTTTTAAATAACTCAATTTCAGTGATTTTAAGGCAGTTGTATACTCATGACAGTTATTGCCATTCAATACTCACTCAGCAATCCAGGCTAAAGCCAATGATCATTAGGATATTAATTATTAGTGGTATGTGGCACTGGCTGATGCTATCTACTTGTCCTTTTTAAAAATAAACACAAAATAATATTTTTCATTTCAATATCTGCAAAGCTTTGAAAATCACATGTCAAGTTGTCTAGCTGATGTTCATCCAACTGGAATCTGGGGTGTTCAGCTCTCACTTGAAATCCATTGAGAAATCTGTAAATGCTAATACAGTCAAATTCATGTATCACATTTCACAGTATAAAACATTTAGCAATACAAACAATGTGAGCAGTAAATGTCAAAGTATTTCCTCATCTTAATATTCAGCCACAGGTCATGTGGACCACTGTTGGTAGGTCAGTATGACAGAAACAAGCTGTCTGTCCTCATAAATTATGTCTTTGAAAACAGGGATGACTCAGTATTTCCCAACAACCCTTGAAGCCGTAGAGGAAAAAGATGATATCGTCAAGCATGGTCAAAGCAGTCTCATTCTTCTTGACTGCTTATATTGCTTATATTATATTACTGAGTAAATAAGAGTATTTTGAGGAAGTAAAATCTCCGAATCATCAGAAGTGTGATTGATGTGTGTTTTTTTTACCTGAATATGGCTACAAGACATGCCTTATTGTTGAGCTCGCCCTCGTGACTTACATACACAGACATGTGTACTTCCTTTTTGAGGGTTTTGGAGGCACCAGTGTGTTTAGAATGTGTTTCCACTCTCTGAGAATAGTCTGGTGGGAAGTGTTGTTGTGTTTTTGACTTTACAGAAGCTGTACCAGCAGTGGGACTGACTATAGGACCAGTTTGTCTTCAGGCCTTTGCCTTTCACTTCCTCTTAGTGTGCATTTCAGTCTGCAGACTTCAGGTTTGGTGTGTCTGCATGCAAGTTTTAAGATAATACTCTGACTTTTGTAGGAAGTGACCACTTTGACCGGCTTACCATTTGGAAATGAGGAGATTGACAGTTATAGCTGATCCGTTTCTGCTGAGTGTGTTTGGTATTTATGTGCTACAGATGGTGCACATAAAGTATGTTGAATAATATGTAGTATGTTAAAGTTCTGTCATTCACTGCCACTGTGTGATTAAATATTGCAATATTTGAAAAACAGCTTGCTAGCTAAGGAGATAGCAAGAAAATGTCTACTGTTTCCAGCTGTAGTGCCACATTTTTAGATTCTAACAAGAGAGACACCAAGGTGAGGTCACGAGTTTGTTAAGCTTGTGTGTGTGCAGCAGTGTGACAACTACAGAGATATTTAATTGTTTTCTACTTTTCCTGTCAGGAAGACGTTCTGTAGTATCAGTGCAGCGCGTCCAAACACGTCGGGGTTCAGGCATGGCCCTCTGTGTTTCTGTGTGTGTTTGAAACCTAGATTTCTCTGTGAAAACATTCCTCACCAGGAAGACGTGTGGGTGGGTGTGTATATATTATTGCCTTGTGGAGTTCGCGGGTTGAGAATTATTTTTTTAATGTATGCTTTTTCTTTAAATAGCCAGTTTCCAGGTAAACAGCGCTGTATTTGGTTGTGTGTAATGTTTGCTGTTTTAGCCCTTTTCCTTGTTTTTATAGCTGTTTTTACAGCTACACATCCTTGTATTAACTATCATAAAGCTAAAAAGTCCTTCTGAAACTCATCCCTGCTTCTCTTTACCAATATCGTCTCCTTGGTGATTGGTATTGATTTAATATAAATAAGGATAATCAATAGGGAATAGTGGCTTTGATCTGGATTCACCTCATCAGTGTACTTCTTGAAAAGAGTTAAATTTCCCTCATATTTTGTGCTTTTTAGTAGGCTGTATTATACTGTCTGTACTTACTGTATCTTGCATGAGATGACTAGAGCAGTGAGGCTCTGGTAACATTTTGAATAATAAGTAGCATAAGAATTATGTAGCAAATTGTAGCTAATTATTATATAGCCAGTTAAGAGTGTGTTGTTACACACATACTGTTTACAGTGCTTGTGCAGTGTCAGTGCGGGGACTAAACTGACCTGCTGCACTTTGAGGCAGACTGGATGAGACATAAGAATAGGAGGTGGCCTGCTAAGCCAGCAGGACAGTGGGAGTCGGTGGGGGAGTCATTACCCTCAACACAGACTATTGTTGACAACGCACACACACACACAAACACACACCACACTGTATGCTTTGGGTGTATGTCTATCCCATAATAAACGTCTCTCCCTCCCCCTGTTATAACTTTGCTGCTACTGAAACAATAGTATTTACTCCACAGACCCGCAGAGGATCTCATCAGCTGCCAACAGGAAGACAAACACACATAAATACACACATACACTACTGTACACTGCAGGGACTCCTGTGGCAAAAGGAACAGTTCATCTCACTCACTGTGTTTACTGCTGGGCCTTGAAAGGCAAGAAGCAAATATTTATCAAATTGCTGGAGACATGATATATGGAGCTATTATTGGCAAAATCGGATAAATGTGCTGTATATAAATCAGTTCAACGTGGGAATTTCTGTTCTCAGTGTCCTTGTGGTTTAGCTGGCTACGTCCCATATCATTTAACTCTGACGTTCAGATCTGTGCCAGGACCTTTGTTGCACGTCTTCCCCCCTCTCTCCTGTGTGCTGCCAGATAAAAGCAGGAATACCCTAAAAAGAAACACACAAAAAAATCTGACACTTCAAGCGGCGTTGAGCCCTGGTCAGGATCAAGGTTGTAAAGCCAGGTTTGATGACCTGTGTTGACCCATTCAGACAGACAACAAATACAGGTTTATTCCAAGTCACTGTGCCGGTCTGAGAGAAACACCACCAATTAAAAAGTTCAATTAAATGTAACAGTTTTGCTCAAGTCTAACAGAAACTGGAATAGATAATAAATAATCTTCTTGCAGTTTGTTGTTGAAATACTGTTCTGTTTTAATCCAGTCCACGTTTTAGTTCCTGTGGGACACTGACCTGGACAGACCGGAAAAACAGCTGAGTGGACAGGGCAGGATGAATTCCCAACATGGATTTATCCCTCCCTCAGTATGTGTGTGTGTGTGTGTGTGTATACAGTGTATACACACACACACACACACACACGCATACTGTAAATAAGCACAGTATAAGCAGGAGTAAAAGCATTACTTAAGTGTTTTGCATAGTCTTCCATGCCAACGCCCACACTTCAGAACAGACGCACAACCATGACACACACATACAGTATACACACCAACAGACATAAACCACCACATTTGCTTGGCAAATTGAACATTTTGTGTCCAGTCCACTGAGCAGGCATGAAGTGCAGACATGAAAATCATTGTAACTCCAGCTTGTGGCTGCAGTCACGGCTGTGCAATCTAATGTCAGAGCATTGATCTGTGATTGGTTGGGGGGTGGGGGTGTGGTTCAATCAGAAATGCAATTCAGACTTTGAAGTTTGATACGCGGTTGTTGACTGAAAGAAACTGGGAGAGATTCAAGAATGGACTGGATCATTTTCTTTTAATCTGTACCCTGTCTCACAAATGATGGTGGATTTTACTTGTTTCTTTATTTTGTACTATCACTGTAACTTTATGATGTATAAACACCAGGTTCAGCTCTGTTCTGCTCTACTGTATCATACTACTGTAAGGATAAAGCCCGCTCACAACTGTGACAGACAGCAACAGGTTGAAGCTGTCTACAGCGTCTGAACCCCCCTCCTCTCATACATGCACACACACACACACACCCCAATCCACTGAGGTCAAGAACAAGAGTGTATGTGCGAACGTCACACTTCAAGTGTTATTTTTTGTTGAGTCAAACAATTGTCTTAACAGTTGTCTCTTCTTCTTCCCTCACTTCTCCCTCCCTCTGTTTTTCACTCCATTTGCGCCAACTTTCTGACTGTTCTCTCTCTCTTTCTCTCTCTCTCCGCACTCTCTTCATCTCTGTTTCTTTCTTTCTCTGCAGGTTTCAGAAGCATGTCCACACATACAGAATCCTCCCAGATGATGAAGGATTTCTGGCTGTGCAGGTACAGAGAAGACACAATACGCAGACACTCCACTGAGGTTAAGTGTGTGTGCATGTGTGCAGCAAAAACTGCATTTGCTTCAGTAGCAGCTGGCATGCTTTTGTTGGCTCTGAGCTCTCACTCTCACACACACACACACACACACACACACACACACACACACACACACACACACACACACACACACACACACACACACACACACACACACACACATACACCAACAGCAGCCTCTTTGTGCGTTGTGCCCAACAGCTGTGAAGTCCCCACCACCCCCCTCCACACACACACTCGCTCTGTCTCACTCACACTCACGACAACATGGTGCTTCAGACTATCCGTGTGGCCACATCACAGACATCTGTGTCCATGCTGTAGGATTTTTGGGGTCTTAGCTGTGACGTTAAAGAAGAGTCTAAAAGTTTGCTTCCTGGGAATGAATATGTTTGGAAGCAATGTTTTCCTGGTTTGAATTATATTTAGACTACCGGGTCATATTTGCTTACACAACATTAAATGTGGAACAATAGGGGCCACCAGAGATTTCAATAACACGACTACTTGCAGCCAAGGAGTTTGGATGTAATTGTTATGTTCATACCATGTAGAAAACAACTTTCCTTCTTTTCCTCTGTCTCTTCCCTCCCTGACTGTCCTCCTCCCTCTTTCACCCAGACATCTCAGGGCGTGCAGCCTAAGCGGTTTAAGACGTTACCAGAGTTGGTGTCGTTGTACTTGCAGCCCAGCCAGGGTCTGGTCACCACCCTGCTTTACACTGTGGACAGAGAGGAAACAGTTGTCAGCGATGACCGGGACTATTCAGGTATCTCTAGAGCCCATACAAGCACACTCAGTGATTGTCTCCCTTTTGTCACATGTTAACTCTCCTTTTCTGTGATTGGTAGATGGGGAGGATGAGAAGCCGCCCCTCCCCCCTCGCTCTGCCTCCACCTCCACTCCCCCTGGACCAGACACACCCACAGAGAGGTACAAAGTCTATATGAGGACTCATTTTATTGTCTCCAGTTCACAATAATAATAATATGTAAGCGCTGAGAATCAAATCATAAACTACCTGCAGGGTTTCTTAACCAACTTGTAAACCATGTGTTACTCACACACAACCGCAACACACACACACAAACACACACAGAGGAAGGATGTTGCTTCATTGTGATTGTGTTTACATCATAAGTAAGCTCTGTTCATAAAAATAGTAAGCAGAGGTATCAGTGATTATATGAACAAACACACACACACTGTTTCTCAGTCACTTTTACTGTTTCTGTCACATGACTCACTCACTCACTCACACACACACACACACACACACACACACACACACACACATTAATATCCTCTGCTCTGCCTGTGTGCCCTCCTCTGCCTGTATAATGAACGAAAGCCACATCCCATTGAAAACCACATTGGTCACAGATGATGGAAGGCTTTGATGAAGTGAGACTGCATGCTCACGTGTGTGCGTTACTCAGATCTGTGTACAGTATATTAATGAACAAAAGTCAGTGCCTTCGCTCAGACTATAGTGAAGTGAGTTAGGTGGCTGTATTCATCATTCTGTTATTTCTGTTGCAGGTATAAGTTACTTAAGTTTTTGCAAGAAGTAATTAACTAACTAAAGGTACAATTTTCCCAAAGAGATGAATGAAGTAACAAAAAATTGTGTGTTGCAGTAACCTTTGTCACAGTGTCCTCTGTAGGTGTAATCAATGAAGCAACACCCTCCTTTCTGTCACAGTGATCTATTTGTCATGGAAAGAAGCGTAAAATCAGCCATGGAAATCAGCCGTGACACTTTCTACATATTCATATTCATTAAATTCTCCAAAACCCCCCAAATGAGCACAAAATACACCATAAATCAGAGACAGTGAAGGAACAACACATCACCTTTTCATTTACACTTGACACTTTTAACAATCTGCTGGTTTGCAGATTTTGCAAGGTAAAAATAAGGCTTGGTGTATGAAAATTTACTTGGCTTACTAGGAAGCCACAGTGTGGACCATATTAAAGGAAAAGTTGACGTTTTAGTTGCAGAGGTTACACCAAAAGGAGTGTTTTGTTTGGCCGTATTAACAGTGGTGTATTGGCAGAAAACCAAAATCTGACAGCAGTGTTTCTACTAAGGAAAGAGCACTGCAGGAGGTATTGTACGTGTTCCTGTAAAGCTAAACAAGAAAGCTGCTTTCCTTTCTTGACTAGCCTGTTTCAGATTTCAGGTCAGAAAGAAATGGCATCATGTTAAACAACCACACAGCTGTGACAGTCTATTATACAAATTCTTTGCAAGTTGTAGAAGTATAGTTGGTTGGCCAGTGTGTAGGGGGCTGGGGGCATCCTGCTGGCTCACTTGGTTAAGTGAGTGTTTTTGTGTGTCTGTGTCTGTGGGTGGTAGGGTAGACATAAGTCAGCTCTCTGTTTTAGAGGAAGTGTGTGATTCTAAATTTCCTGACTGCCCAGAAGCAGTGCTCACAGACTTACACACATGCTTTGCAGATATGACCACTATGAAGGCAGTTCTCTGTTGTTTCTGATACAAGGGATGTAATCTATCTGCAATTTTGTCACCCAAGTATCATCATCTATGTGTGACAGTAATTGCATAAAAGTAATAGAATACAGTAGGTAAACAACAGAAAGACAGAACAGACAAGAATATAGCAAACAATATAACAAACACTGGAAGCATACAGCTGAGTGCTGGAAAGCTTTAGGTAGGTAGACAAGATAAGGATTACAGCATTATTACAGTGTGAATATGCCACTGACAACACAGGACTTGGTTGTATAAAATGCGTAGCCCAACATCAAATCACAATAATGATTTTATTTGAAGTCTGCTTTTACTGTAATCTTTATGCTTATGTTGTGGGATTATGTGCATGTAGTGAAGATGGTTATAAATACTCATTGGACTTAATTTGAATTGGTTTCAGTGCTCCAGCAGCTAACGGCCTGAGCACCATCTCCCATGAGTACCTGAAGGGCAGCTATGCTCTGGACCTTGAGGCAGTCAAACAGGGAGCCTGCTCCCTGCCTCACCTCAACAAGACACTAGTGGCCTCCTGCAAACGCCTCAATGGGTAAGAAGGACACTCCAGTGCACATAGACACACATATTCCACAGACACATACTCTCTTGTCCCTGCGTATTCTACACAAAGCTGTTCCTTTATATATATATATGTGCTCGTCACTCCAATGACAGACTATCTATGTAAGGATTCACAGCCCACAGAGCTGCCTGCTCACTCAGCTCATCTCTTGTTTTGGTCACAATGGCACATGTTGCACATTCAAACATTGTGATAATAAATAAGCTTTAATTAAGCTTGAATTAAAAGATGTAACAAATATAACTGAATCATCGGTGATCTATTGTGCAGATAAGTATATGACATATCTGTTTTCCTATAGATAAAGAGGAATGCATGAGAAGGATTTTTAAGCTTTGAGACAACTAAGTTGTGGATCTCTTTGTTTCCCCAAATAGGGAGGTGGATAAGGTTCTGTCTGGTCTGGAGATCCTTTCTAAAGTCTTTGATCAGCAGAGTGCTTTCATGGTCTCCAAGATGATCCAACAGGTCACTACACTACACTACTATACTACACATCTTTGCCTCTTTGTGTGTGTGTGTGCGCGCTTCCTCCAGACTATAGCCAAAAAGTTCACACCACTTCCAAAAAAGTCACTTCTCTGTTCTCTTTAACAATTACAACATTTGTTGTATTTGTTGTCAAATTTGATGGCTCTTCCCGTCCGGTATGGCTCACTTTGAACATGATGTATGTCCCACGGGAATATTCATTCAGTTTCACAGATAATGGAATATGTGACATAATGTCCTTAAGTAACATGTCAACACTTCTGTTTAAGCCTTGATAAATAGTAAAGCTCATTGTATACAGAGCAGCCAATCAGAATAAGTGACAGATATTCAATAACAAGTTCAGGGACAGAGACTTAGTCTTAATGGAGGGAAACTCATATTGGCTTGAACACATAGTGGGACCTATAAATACATGCAAGCATAGAGTAGTTGCATCAGGTAGTAGCATACACACACACCCAGTGGATGTCATGAGGAACAGCTTTTGTTCTCCGGGGTCTTCTTGGGACAGCTGAGGTAGACTCAGTTCAGTCACACTACAGTCATACATATTGTTCTTGAAATAATGTATCACAAAGAAACACTTGTCTGTGTAGCATGTGGGGATGTCTTATTAGTAATGTGCTTCTAATAGTTGTTGGTTGTTGTCTAACACACGTTTATGAGTCAGGCAGAATATGTGGTTTTTATGTAGATTTCCATGTATAAATAGAATTGAAATAAGATCTTCAAATCATCAAATAGTCATCATGTAGTCACTGTTTGAGTTACTACTGCAGTAGTATATTTCTGACATTAGTTTAGGAATTTCACAGACTTCTTGATAAATCATGATTTAGAAGTGAAAACCTTCTTTATTTATAACTAGTAGCATCAGTTCAGTAGTCACTTTAGTCGTCAAGCACACACTAATATGTAATTTTATGTTTGGATAAAAACTGATTCATGTACACATGGCTAGACCAGTTATGCAGCCTTAAGAACAATCTTTAAGACACTGTGTAATTATGAAGTGTCTGTGTTGCTGTGCAATTTTAATGAATCTTAATGAAATGCATCATTTCAGTGGGCAGTTTACTAAATCATTATCAGAATCTTCCTCCACACGTTGCATCCTTAAAAACCTAAATTGTGAAGCTTTCACACAATGGCAGCAAAACACAACATCTCATCCTTTCTGTCTTACCTGCGTCCTGTTCTTCTTTTCCAGCCGCACAGCTCACATGGGTTCTAATTGTTTGTGTTTTTTTTTCTCCATCAGTCTGTGAATCAGGGTGGGGACCAGGAGTTGGAGAACCTCGTGACCAAGCTGGCAATTCTCAAAGACCTGCTGTCCTCCATAGAGAAGAAGGTACACACATATGTTCAGTCATGTGTTGGCATGCACCCTCACACATGATCACTTCTGCTGCTCTCTCTCAGTCACACACACTCTCACAGACAGCTGCTAGTTGGACCTGGTTACTTTAGATAACCCTCCCCGTATGATAGATCATCTGTCCAGACGGCCTGCTGGCTGCATGTGTAGCCCAGCATGAAGACTCCACGGCTGGTCTGTGTGTGTGATAAAGTGAGAGGGAGCCCCTTCTCTTTTTGGGGCTTTGACACACCGCACATGGAAGACACACAGATGGAGAGCAACAGGGGGATTTTGTGACATTTTTGGACAGAGCAGCCGTTTGTCCATTTGTTGACACAACCCTTTAAAAAGTATTTGCATAAGGTGTAATATTAGGAAAGCCAGATGGAGAGGGTGTGCCATGTAGGTCATAACAGGGAAGTATTTAAAGCTAAATATTAACAGGGTTTTTCTAACACAGTAAACCTCACAATTTATCCCTAATTTTCAAGTCCAGTTTGACCAGCTCTGCCATGTTAACAGCTCATTCCCTTTCTACTTGGACGTCATTTGTAAGGAGAGGCTTTAGCTGCCTGGGAAGGAAATGGCCCCAGTGCAATCAAGCTACATGTCTTGACTCATGTGATGTCAGTGGCTCCACCTTCTCTGCTCCTGTTAGATCATATCCAGGAAATGGGAAACTGTTTCCTTTTTGACACCAACACTGAAGCTGAAAACAATACATTTTATCGGTTTGTGTCTCTGTGTCTTTTCTTTTATGTGTGAGTTTTTGTGGATTCACGTTCCTCTTTCATTTTTTTCTTGTTCCTTCTTTTAATCGTTTCTCGCTCCTGGCTCACCCCTTCTCTCTCTTTGTCCCCTCAGGCTCTGAAAGCTCTCCAGGACATGAGTTTGTCCTCGCCATGCTCCCTTCCTCCTCTCTCAATGCGTCACAGCAAAGCCATCCCTGTGCAGGCCTTTGAGGTACGCATGCGCACACACCACCCACAAACTCTCTCACACTCACACACGCATTTTATTCGTGGTTGTCTCTCTGCATGGTGATGCAAGGTCAGTATTAAGGCGGTAGTGATGATTTCATCCATTCCTAGCTTTTGGCCTTTCCAGGAAGTGCATCAGCTAAAAAGTGAAAGTATTTTTTTTACCCTTTATTTAATCAGGGAAGGGCGATGTGAGAAATATCTGTTTTTCAGTAATTGAAATTGAAAGTGAACACATACTTATCAAGACACTCACTGGTCTCAAAGTCGAACCGCCCCTATGGGACATTCAAGCTCTACTCTACTCTATTATCAACTTAGGTATGCACCTTATAATCAAAAAAAAGCTCGTGAAAACATCATTTTAATTGTGTTGATTTTAGTCTGGAAGCAAACCTGAGATTTGTTGTAGAATACTGAAACACCTCCAGATTTGACTTATTAAATGCTGCTATATGAAGGAATGGTAGTTTTGTTTCACAGAGGACAGACTGAACCTGAATTACTGTAAAACAGGCTGTGAAGTCATATATTCCTCAACACACTGCAGGAGGTTTGACAGCAGAGCTCATGTGAGACCAAAGGAATGTTTGTAATGCACTTCCTGTTGTATGATCAGTGACTCTGTCATAGTATATGGTTTTTATCTTTTGGTATCATATTCCCACATACAATGAGTACATAAGTATGTGTGTATAACTGAAATTATGTATATTGGTTATAAGAGTATAGTTGTTTTATTTTTAAATTGTACCGACAACATAACTTATAGACAGGAAGGAGACAATGTTGAAGAGCAGGAGAGAAAAAAGGAAAAATCAGAATAATATAACAGTAAGAGATTCAGAGTAGGGGGGGAGGGGTAAAGAGGGAAAAAAGAGTAGAGGGATAATTATCAGTGGGGAAAAGTGTGAGACAGAGAAGGAAGAAGAGATGAACAATTTGAAATATTAGCTGTCAGCCAAGTCTGCATCCTTTGTGGTGACCTCCTTTCAGCAGCTTCCTGTTGCAGCTTTCAGGAAGAGAAATGTTGTTCACGATGAGGAGATAGGTTTAAGATGTGGCACCTGATTCGCCCACTGACAGATGAACAGACCCCATTGAGGTTTTACATGATATGACTCAAAGTCAGAATGAATTTCTGTCTCCTGGTTTCCATTTGATTCTGAGAAATTATGAGTTTTACGTTTCTTAGAGCAAGCCCTATGGATTCAAACACAAAAGTAATCTTGCTGGCTGCATATAACTGACTGCCATAGAAGCAGCAAGCTTGTTTTGCATGTGATAATAGAGGGAGAGAGTGCTGAGGAGTCTACTACTACTTTCACTTTGGAGACCCCTGGTGGTGTGAAGCTTTGATATGATTTGCAAGTAGAGTGCTGTGTAGACACATGAACTTTTATAAATGCACTACAAGCACCTCAAGTTTCTGTGAGTGTGTTTAATCTTACTCTGATCCACTTCAGGTGAAGCTGGATGTTTACCTGGCAGAGCTGACAAAGATAGGAAAGAGTCAGAAATACACCCTGTCTGTGGACGTGGAGGGAGGACGACTGGTAGTGATGAAGAAGGTGAAGGACAGCCAAGAGGACTGGACCACTTTCACACATGACAAAAGTGAGAATTACACAAACTCTCCATACACAATAACCCCGGTATTTTCAGTGTTTCCCCCAGGAAATTATTGAGCAGAAATCTGTTTAACAGAGATAGCGAGGCACCCAGATAGTGACGCATTTCGTCTTGTGATCAATTTAGTTTGTAGATGACTGCCTAAACAGCAGCCACGTTCATTAAATATGTGTTATTTTCTCTTTTACCTTATGGTCAATGTTTTGTGTCATAAAAGTATATTAATTTTGCCTGCCTTTCTCTCTCTCTCTCCCTATCTCTGACCTTCTGTCTCCTGTCTGTCTGCCTATTTGTCTGTCTCAGTCCGTCAGCTGATCAAGTCTCAGCGGGTGCAGAATAAGCTGGGCATTGTTTTTGAGAAGGAGAAGGACAAGAGCCAGAGGAAAGACTTCATCTTTGCTAGTGCCAAGGTCTGCACGCACACACGCACACACACACACACACACACACACACGCACATACACACACACGCACTCACACACGGCCTCAAACATAAATTTGTAGATGTAAGGAAGCACAATCTTTTACAGTTATTCAAACATACATACACCTACCTGAAAAACATTACAGTGGTACACACATGCATATTCAAAACTGACAGGAAATACTCTCACATTTCCCTTTTATTTGTATATTCATAGTCAGACGAAGGGCACGAACAGGGCCAGGATTTGTGGCACATGCCCATACACAAATCTCCTCTGTTTCCGCTGAGCATCTTCCTGTAATGTGATTCTCGACTCTACACAGATGTTTCACTTTTAATAAAGAAAATCTGATCGAAAATACAGAACATCTACACAGCTAGTCAGCTTTTAAGTGCTGCTACTTAAAAACAAAGTATTCTTTTGTGGTGTGTGTGTTTCAGAAGCGGGAGGCATTTTGCCAGCTGCTGCAGCTGATGAAGAACAAACATTCCAACCAAGACGAGCCAGACATGATCTCCATCTTCATAGGCACCTGGAATATGGGTTAGACACACACACACACACATTTTTAGTGTCTGTTTTTCCTTTCAACATAACTTACGTTAATAGCAAGACATACTGACTTATCACATATTTTCATGTGTTGCATGTATTTCCAGAGCATGACATTAGTATTTTGGATGAGAATGTACCATGTTTGGTCTTTGTCTGTAGGCTCAGTGCCTTCGCCTAAGTCTGTGGCCTCATGGGTGTTGTGTCGCGGCCTCGGGAAGACTCTAGACGAGATGACAGTCACCATCCCTCATGACCTTTATGTGTTTGGAAGCCAAGAAAACTCTGTGTTTGATCGGGAGTGGGTGGAGTCACTGCGTGCCATGTTGAAAGAACAGACAGAACTGGATTATAAACCGGTGAGGAAAGCAGGCGGATACAAAGATTTTAGTAAATAGAGATTTTAAATGTAGGACCATTATGCTAAATATCACATTCTTTGATTACATTAGTGTTGTTTGTGCTTGCTCACACTGACCAAATCCATTTAAGTCATGAGGGGGAAGAAAAAGTGGAGGCGATGTGTTTGAGATGGTTGGAAAATGAAGATGAAGAAGGACGGAGCGCAGATATGATGACAATAGGTTCCACGTTGTCTGTTGTTGTTATTGGTTGTAGATCGCAGTGCAAACTCTTTGGAACATAAAAATTGCTGTGTTGGTGAAACCTGAACATGAGAACCGGATCAGCCACGTGGGAATGTCCAGTGTCAAGACGGGCATCGCCAACACACTGGGTAACAACAGCACTCAGTATTCATTATTCTATTATAGTCTTTATTCTTCCTTTGCGTGCTTTACTTCCTGGTCAAAACAAAAATATGAACCGTGGAATAACAGCACAATCAAACGCTGAATTCTTCTGTAAACAAAGTGGCAAGTAAAGGGGTTATTATTATTTTATTAGTGCAGCTCTTGTGGTCACACTAAAAAAATGTGACTTGAGTTAAGAAGAAAACATCTGGTATCTGTATGATCAAAATGCCATGATATTAATTTAAACTCTATAAACTTGAAAAGTAACCTTAAAGTAAAATAATGAAACCATAGCAGTGTGTCTCACAACAGGATCAAAATGATTCTATTCTATCATTAGTCAATGACTGTAAAATATTTAGTTTATATGTTTGTTTTGATGGTTTCCTAGGTAACAAAGGAGCTGTGGGTGTGTCCTTCATGTTCAACGGGACATCTTTCGGTTTTGTGAATTGTCACTTGACATCAGGGAATGAGAAGATTGCCAGGTACCTACCACAGTCCTACACGCACATTATGTATGGCTATTTTATCTCAGAGTCTTGCATTGAAATTTTACTTTTTGATAATATACTTTTACAGTGTGCCAGACAACACCACACACACAACACCCGTTACTCTTTTGCCTCTTATTACCTGTGATACATGTGACCTTCGACTCCTACAGGAGGAACCAGAACTACCTAGATATCCTACGCCTGCTGTCACTAGGAGACAAACAGCTGAGCTCCTTCGACATCTCGCTGCGCTTCACACACCTCTTCTGGCTGGGAGACCTCAACTATAGGCTGGATATGGACATACAGGTGAAGCACAACACACACACAGATGCACAGAATGATCAAATGCAGCAGATCTGTATGACACCTCATTGTGTGGTCCTGTCTCTTTCGTGTCTGCGTGCAGGAGATTTTAAACTACATTAACAGGAAGGAGTTTGACCCCTTGCTGAAGGTGGACCAGCTCAACCTGGAGAGGGAGAAGAACAAAGTCTTTTTACGCTTTGGTTAGTATGCCTGTGTTTCAAACAGACTTCTGTCTTACAGTACTGTTTACTTTACCTCCTCTCGCTGCACACAATGGAATAGATATGCCTGAGATGTTCATTGTGGTTCTGTTTTCAATGATAGTTAAAATATCTCATCATGAACAGAACTTTCCTTTTAAAACACGGTTTCGGTGGCAACACAGCAAAATGGATGACTCACACTTCCCGAAAGCACATGCTCATCACTGCTGTTGTGCAAGCAAGACCGTTAGCTTTCTTAGTTATATCACCACCAAGGTTTCTCCCAAGAAATGTCATCATACGTAAACATGATGACTTAAAAGGAGTTGAGGACCAGATGAAAAAGATTCAAGGACAGGAAATATTTATTGAAAGATGCAGTTCAGTTGCTCCGTATAGCCTTTTTAAAATATTCTATCTTGATCAAATGTATCATCATCTACAAAAGACTTATATAAAAAAAAATGGTGACCCTCTGTCTCATCTCACTTGCATTGTTTGTGCTAGTGTTTCTCAAAAGTAACACAAAGTTTCTCATTAACACCATTTGCACAGGATGTGGCTACTTGTCCACACCCCCCCTCCCTGTGTGTGTGGTTTGATTTTTTTTTTTTTTTTTTTTCACTGAAGAAAGATAGATGTTGGAAGACTCAAAATCAGCCTTTCAGTCACTCACCCTTCTGCCATTGCGTGAAACTGTCAGAGCTTTACTTTAAATACAACCTGCTGACTGGGAAAACTGCTGTCATCAGCCGCTAAATGTGTAAACACAATCAGCAGTCTGCGAATATGTGTGTTCGTGTTTTAATACCAATACCAATACCAAACAGTCAGCTCTGCTTACAAGAAGTGTTGTTCTTTCTGTTTATCTAACTCTGACACACAATGCAGAATTCAAAGGAACAGAGAGTAATATAATGATAATGATACATGATGAATAAGATGCTACACTTTGTGCCTTTATTCTTACCTGCTACAAGTTCTAACAAGTGAATGTGTGTCTGCATGCTTGCAGCGGAGGAAGAGATCTCATTCCCACCCACCTACCGTTATGAACGCGGCTCGAGAGACACATATGTCTGGCAGAAGCAGAAGGCCACAGGGGTATCACAGACAGACTTACTCCCAGCCATTTCCGACAAATACTCACCCACTTTGTTTCCTTTTTTTGTGAGTCATCCTGATCATTCTGCTGCGTCTTCTACTTTTCTGTCTGTCCCAGATGAGGACTAATGTTCCCTCCTGGTGTGACAGGATCCTGTGGAAGTCATACCCAGAAACACACATTGTCTGCAACTCCTATGGTGAGACCAACAGCAGCAAATCATTCAGCACACATTTGTTTCAATTCAGTGCAGCAGAGGTCCTTTTTAGCAATTTCACCTAAACATTGTAAACCTCTATGTATAGCTTATACAGCAATTAATGTGATTGATCAACAGGGAGACTTACGTATTTGCTCTTTTGTTTTTCAGGCTGTACAGATGATATAGTGACCAGTGATCATTCCCCTGTTTTTGCTACCTTCGAGGTGGGGGTGACCTCCCAGTTTGTCTCCAAGAAAGGTACAAGTGCATTAACTTAAATTCTTCAGAAAATACTTATTTCACTTTCTTTATTCCCTTTGTTTATTTCCTCTTCATGTCAGTCGTCTCCTCTGCCTCTCTTCCTTCTTTTCTTGCTCTTTCTTTGGCTGCAGATAGCCTTCATGATTTGGCCATACTGGCTGATTTTTCAAAATAAAGTGGACTCGGTGCACATTTTAAGAACTTTATGATGATTTGTTTGGTTTCCAGCTCAAATTCGGCCAGTTTGTGTTATACTCCTGTAGTCTGGTCGATGACTCGCAGCTGAACAGAGACCAGAAATAGGAAATAGGTTGAGCTGAACAGAGAGGGAAAAAATACAGCAGCCTGTTACTCATTCATGTTCATTCATACTTTGCTCTCAGTTTGGCTCATTCATGATCTGTGATGTTTCTGGCTCATTCCTTTTGTGTTTTTCATTCATTGAGCAAAATGTCACATTTGCAAGTAAATTACTATTCTGCGCCACCTACTCAGATCTTTCTCTCCCTCTTTTGTTTCTGTGTAGGTCTGCCAAAGTCTTCAGAGCAGGCCTACATTGAGTTTGAGAGCATTGAGGCCATAGTGAAGACGGCGAGCAGAACCAAGTTCTTCATCGAATTTTATTCCACTTGTCTGGAAGGTGAGATGAACATCCACCAAAATCCACCCGGAGTTACACCACAGACAGGGTTTCTGTAATAAAACTGTATCTGTTTCTTCTTTCCGCGTCTCCCTCCCTCCCTATCTCAGGCAGTCAGTATACCTTTAAGCTAGAATCCATGTTTGACCTGTGCTGCATCCCCACCTCCTGTCCACCATGTACTCTTGTGAATGAAATGCAATAGAAACATCTCCCTCCTCTTCTTCCTTCTCTCCTTCCCACCTCGTTCCCTTTGTCCTCTCTCCCGCCCACCCTGCCCTGCATTTTCTCTCTCTGTCTCTCATCTGTAGAGTTTAAGAAGAGTTATGAGAACGACAGCCAGAGCAGCGACAACGTCAACTTCCTGCGTGTGGGCTGGTCCAACAAGCAGCTAACGACGCTCAAACCTCTTCTCTCAGAGATCGAGTACCTGCAGGACCAACATCTGCTGCTAACAGTGAAGTCACTGGATGGATACGAGTCCTACGGTATATAGAGAGTGTTTATGTTTGTGCTGTGGCTGTGCATTTCTTTCAAGTTGACAAATCAATGTTGTTTCTTTTAGTCTGACAAACAGCCTCGTGTGTGTGTGTGTGTGTGTGTGTGTTTTTCCTCTGCTAGGAGAGTGTGTGTTGGCTCTGAAGTCTATGATTGGCAGCACAGCACAGCAGTTCCACACCTACCTGTCCCACCGTGGCGAGGAAACAGGAAATATCAGGGGGTCCATGAGGGTCAGAGTCCCCTCCGAAAGGATGGGAACCAGGGAGAGACTCTACGGTAATGCTCTACTGCGTGGTGATAGTCTGGTGTACTCTGCAGACAGACAGGGTGCTTCAGTAGGAGAGTTAAACAGACACCAATTCCTTTTAAAGAGACAGTTATTTCTAACCAGAGAAGAGGGAAGATGGAAATGAAGAATTGGGAGACAAATGAAAGCCTTTTTAAACTTTAAGGATTTGCAGATGTGAATTGCCCAAATGATGCAGCTTGACATACTGTAAGTGTCTCATTTCTTTTGTTGTTTCATTTTACAACTATTTTTATTGTTTTGTTTCAGAGTGGATCAGCGTGGACAAGGATGAGACAGGCGGACCTAAAGGGAAATCCACCATGGTATCCAGAGTGGGACATGAATACGTCAAGTCAGTATACTCTACTCTTTTAATTTTGCACTTGATGTAGTTTTATAGTTAAATGCAAAAAAGCTGAATGTTTTATTAAAATGTGCACACATTCTTCAGAGGAGATTATTTTACATACCATATGCACCTGCTCTGTATATACAGTACCAGTCAAATGTTTGGACACACTTTCCCATTCACTTGAATACTGTATGTACATATACTGGATATTCCCATAATCCAAGGTAAGATAAAAAAAATACTGTGGACCAGTTTAGAGATTATGTTTTGCATGTTATGTTATGTTTTCTCTGCATCTTGGAGCAGGGATGTGCACAGAGACACCTTTCTGAATTCTCTGTTTTGTCCCACTTGCTAACTTGATGTGATGTGTTCTCGATGCAGGCCGTCTCTGGTTCGTAAACAGCTTGGAGAGCTGGGAAAGGTCTGTGAGGAGGGAGAAAGGAGCAGCAAGGAGGAAACTGCTGCAAGGTACAGACACACTCATGTACTTTATTCACACTGACCAGCAATCTTCAAGTTAACCACTCAAAAAATACAAGCGCTGGACACGTTTTTTATGTAGAAAGATCAACAGAGCATTTTTTACTCAACAAAAAGTGAAAACATGAAACATAAAAAGGTAAGCCGTCAACCACCTGTTTGTGTGTGTATTGTGAAGGCCTAAACAGGACGCACCAGACGGTGATCCGTCCATCAGCAAGAACAGCTACAATAATCCCGCCTACTACATCCTGGAGGGCGTTCCCAACCAGTCGGCAGCTGCTCTTTCACCTGAGCTTCTCCCATCTCCTACCTCCGCAAACCCCCAGGTAGCTAAAGCCCCTCCTCCCTCAGCTGGAGCTCGAACCAAACCCCCCTATGTGGCCTCGGGGCCCTCTCACCCACGTAGACCCATGACGGGGCACCCGGTCCGTGCTATTAGTGAGGAGGGCTCCTCAGAGGACGATGGAGGCGCCTGCGTAACAGGAGCGCAGGGGGGTGGTGTTGGAACAACAGTTGGAAGCACACTGAATCGACCCCCTCCTGACTTCCCCCCTCCTCCCCTACCTAAGGGAGCCTTGGAGATGGTAGCAGAGGCCCCCTTCCCCAAACCTCGACCTCTTTACCCAGACCTAGCTGAGGTTAGGATCCCAGCAGCCAGTCCTGCTGCCCCGCTGGCCCTTGGAGATGGTTTTAGACGAGGAGGAGGAGGAGGAGGAGGAGTTGGAGTTGGACCAGGGGCGTTGGACGACCAGTCGTGTTCTGTGCTCCAGATGGCAAAGACACTGAGCGAAAGTGAGTTTCCTGGGCAGCCTCCACGCGCTCCTTCTGCACCGCCGCCTCTTAGAGGGCAGCCGATGGGTTTAGGTCTGGACGCCTGCCGCACCTTCCCACCCAGAAATGCCATTACAGAGAGTATCGCAGAGGACATGCCTGAGGAGGTGAGCAGTTCATTTAAATTCAGTTCAGTGGGTCATTCAAGGTTTTTTTTAAATGTAATGCAATTAATAATGCTTTGGCAGCTACAGGGAGGGAAGCTGTGACTTTTTTGGATTGTTATAGGTAGTTTTTTTCCATCCCGGCTTTTGAAATGTATTGTTTTTCTCACAAACACTGAAGCTCTTTTCAACTTGGACGTGACCTGGCTACTTTTTACTAAAAAGCCTTATATAAACCATCTGTAAGATTTTACCACAGGACCTGCATTTTTTTTCTCTTATATTTTAATTAAAGTTGTAGTGCTTTCTTTTTGGGGTGAAGGGAAATACCTAGCTTATTGTATCTTTTACTGTGTAGTGACATTGTTGGCATACAATCTGTGGCAGCTGTAATGAACTGAGATGTTCCTACAGCTGTTTCTTAGCTGATCCTGTGTTTCATTTCCCCTGTGCAGGCACTTTGGGGCAGCAGTAGCTCGTCTTTGTCTGTCGGGGAATCTTCAGTGGGGGAGTGGCTGCAGAGACTGGGACTGGAGAGGTATGAGCAGGGTCTTCTGCACAACGGCTGGGACGACCTGGAGTTCCTCAGGTACGTACACTTACACACTCAGACATGTTGGCGTTCGTGCTGTGGTTCATGCAATAAAAACAAACTTGTCACTTCTGTTTAAGCATTTGTTTCTCACATTTTGTTTTGTTTTTCCAGTGACATCACCGAGGAGGACCTGGAGGAGGCCGGAGTCCACGACCCCGCCCACAAGCAAATCCTGCTGGAGAGCCTCAGGCAGCAGCAACAGAAATAAACTGTATCAGACTGGTCTATGACAGGTCCAAACTGGTCCTGGTGGTAGCACGCCAGGTCCGAAGAGGCCAAATCTCAGCTGAGCTGAACTGAACTGAGCTGGAACGTGCCAATTGATGCCAGACTGTGCCTTCTGAGAGAAATTGCACTCCATTTGTACTTTCTAAAAAACACTTGTTGAACCACCATCCCTTTTCACATGTACTGTATGTGTGTTGTCGTTGTCATAGAGGTGGCCTTATTTAATGAGAATTATTTCAGTCCTTCAAGCATCACTACATAACCCTTCGGCTTTAAACCTAGCGAGAAGATGCAGGAAGAGATAATACTATTTTTCTGCCCAGACAGACATACGACTCACGTGCAGAGCAGCTGATACCTTGATGTTGTGTCATGTGTGTCGTACCATCAGTTCTGACCTGCAGCTTCAGGCTAGCGTTAAAGCTTGTTTTCCTTTTCTCTGTCCTGAGAAACCTGAACGGAGGAGTGACAGAGTTTAGGGCTCCTCACTAATGGGAAATTGCAGACTTTCAAGTTTAAAGCAAAATGAGAAGAGGGATTTTTGTGGGAAACCAGAGCCTTGAAAACACACTGCCTGTGTTTTGTAGTTCAGACAGCAATGTGTTCTTCTCTGAGTCTCAGGTTTTTCCCCTCTAATTGTCACATTTGGGAAACTATGTGGGAATTGTTAGAGCGCGCTCAAGGGTAATGTCAGCCCACAGCACGGGCAGAGGAACCCCCTCTCGTCTGTGAAGAAGGCGGACAGGGAGTGGTGACAGGAGAGGAGCTAGCCCTGACTCATCTCAGGCTAATGTGAGCTCACATTTTGTACTTTTGTGATGATGTTTGGGCCGCTGTTGTTAAAATGGTTGCATTTATTGTCTCAGTGTCTCTGCATGTATTTATGGTTTTATTTTTGTTTCTATTTTTTTTTAATAACAAAGGGAATATGGAGCAAACCAACCAAACCAGTCCTGCTAGAGCTAAAAGTGCACATTTCACCTTGATACAACATTTAAGCTTTTGACATCAGCTGCCCCTGGTGTGTGATTTGTACACACTCAACACTGACATTTTGGAAACTTGTAAGTACCCTTAAACACTGACAAATGACACATGCAGCATACGGATTCTTGGCACAGTCAGTCTTTGGTTGATTGGTCGAGAAAATCAAGTAGATAAGGCAATAAAATCACAAGCATACATGAGGTAATAAATGCTGCACCAAAGTGAAATGTCACATTGAAGATTTTACCCAGTACATTTCTCATGCTCACGCCTTAATTGTCTGTGAGGACATTAATTTTAAATTTACCCAAGACAAATCTCATTTTAGCATCATGTGACCCAGGTTTGACTCATTTAATTTTAAATTGTGTAAATGGAGCAGTGTTCAGGGAGTTGGTTAACATAGCCAGATAGATTAACTAATGGTTATTCTACTGAGGATTTACTAAACCATCATATTGTCATTGTCTTGGAGAAACCATTTGTCACCAAAACATTTTTTTCCTGTAATATTGTCTAGAGATTTGTGTCATTTTGCTGATTTTATTTGGTTCTTTTGTTACGTTACTGGAGACACGGCCTTATGGGAGAAGATGTCCCCTCTCATAATACATTAAAAACAAAAAACAAGTTAGCTGTCTGCAGCACACAGGTGGTGTGAGGGCTGTGACGGCTGTTGTTGTACACCAAATTAACCAGCTGGTGGCGCTGCTGCTCCATAAACCTCATGCTGACTGTGGAAAACTTTGGGGAAAAAAAGACACAATCAAGTCATGTGCAGTGAAAGGAGTTATACTTTATAGTTCTTCCTCAGTGGTTTGTTTATATGTTGTTCTTAAGCAGTTAACTTACCCATTAGTGTTCACATTGCCTCTATTTGTTCTCAATTTAAATCCTGCTTCCTCTTCTGCCTGTGAGACTAGAAGCCAAACCGATGAGCCAGTTTATTGTCATTTTAAGAGACGCTGCATGGCGTGGATTCACCACGACATACCTGACACCTTTCCTTTATCATGGTGGATCACACTAAACCATATCTCCAATTAAACACACAACTTGCTTTTGCTAATAATATACGATGTAAAGATATGTTGCCATGTCGACAGCACACTATGAGAAGGCCTCAGAAGTAGAACTAGAACTCTAAATTAATGTGCTGTTGCATAATTGGGACTAAATATGATGAAATCTTTAAGGATGTGATTGCTGTCGTAGTTTTCCCAAATACATCCTTGCATTATGTTGCTCCCATTCAACCTTAGACTCAGCTACTTGCCTGTGTTGTATGTTGTACAATGTGTCTAATCTTTTAACAGCCAAACAACCGTAATGCAGAGAAAGTGGATCTGCCGTTCAGACGTGATAAATCTAATGTTTTTTTAAGCCTTTTTGGCCTTTCAGTGTTCTCGGTTATGTGTGCGTGTGTGTGTGTGTGTGTGTGTGTGTGTTTGTATTTGTGTGTGTGTGAGTGAAAAAGAGACATGCCCTTGCTGTTTTCTCTGACACACTCCATTTTATCTTGTCCCTTCATGTAGCCTCCTCTTGGTCATGTTAAGTTAATGTAAGTTGTTCGCCTGTGTCTTTTTTTTTTTTTCAATTAAAATCTAACATTTAATAGATTCACTCATTTTCTTCTTTTTTTTTTTTGTCGTCTGCAGGGAAAGCTGAAAGGATGAAACAGTTATGGTCCGCAAGCTGTAGACCTGCCTCATTAAAGGAAAGGGAAAAAGTGTACGGTAAAATTGAAATAAGTGAAAGTCACTTAAGTTTTTATTTAACCATGATTTCAGGAGCTGTGTTCATGAAAACAGCTTTCTGAATGTCTGAGGTCTGACTTTGCACGTAACACACAACGCTCCCATCACTCGGTTACACACAAGAAACCAGGTCATCAAACGCGTCACGTAGTGCTTCCATAATGTAGATTTATTAGAATATTCAGAGTAGTGCTATAACTTCTCATTCACTAGAGCTTCTGTCGATTCATAGTTTTCATGGACGTGTTGGTCTGCGAGACAGATGCTCTGCAATGAAATAAATCTGTAAAGCAACATTAGAGAAATAAACAAAAGGCTACCTAATATTTATATTACTAATTACGGGATTTACAGTCACACAAATTTCATGGAGCAGTTCAAAGAAATGTGTGGGTTTCTCACTGACATAATAAAGAATATTAATAAATACATGTTTTTTTTTCTTCACCTTTTTGAGTAGATTTCTGGAGTAAACCCCTCCCAAAAACAATCTGCTCTGAAATCAGTCTTGTTTCAGTGATTTGCAACAAAATGAAATAGCTAGAGGTGATACACAAGCAACTTTGCAAGGTGAGAGGACGTACAAACAGCTGCTTTTTGCAAAAACAATGGGGGTCAACAGGAACAAAATCAGGGTGTTAATGGACATACAGTAAAAAAAAACTCCAGCAGCTGTCTGCATCTCTCTCTATATTGCCAACATTTGACCAGCTTGCGTTGCATTTCTGAGGAAGATCGCCCAGTATTTGTCGGCTGTGGGAGAGTTAATGAAACTTATTAAAGAGTCAGAGCGGGGTGATGAGTTGAGAGACTGACAGGCTGAAGCGCTGCCTGCTGCACAAACTCATTTCGTTCCCACCAATCCAGCAGGAGAATCGTCAAAAAGCTCTTGACGAAAGTGAGAAACCAGTTGTGGTACCATGATACCAACAGCACAAGTCAGTTATAATTAGATTTGTAGGTTACACTCTGCTCTGTGTATAACTCTTCACCTCTCTCCACCCAAAGAACAGGGCAGGGAACTGCAGTACAAGTCTCCATCTCTTTCCCCTTGCTGAGTTTGAACAAAGTTCCCACTGTTTGATAGAGAAAAGCATGATGGGACAGAGAGGGTGAAGGGATGGGACCATAAAGCCTGGGGGTGGGGGGGGGGCACATTGAGGATGAGAGTGGGGGAGTCAGGACTTGATACAGTAAAGAAGGAGGAGGGGATGAACTGGGGAGGTGTCTGGTCTGGACCCGGCCGCTCTAATTGGATTTTGGGGTGCTCTGCTCTGCAAAGAGATTTAGCGGGGGACCCTGTTCCCTTCTGGTGGGAGTCTGTGTGTTGGGGTGGGGGGGCTTAGAGGAAGTTGTGCTTGAGGGTAAAAAGTTTATTTTGTTTCCCCAGCAGAGACTGGAGCGTGATGTTTAGATTTCTGCTTTAAACTCGTACCTGACCGCCATGCTCAGCGGCTCTGATGAGCACCACAGGGTTTGTTGCAATGCAGTGAGTGTGGGAATGTGAGTGTAAGACAAAGGAAAAGAGACTGTGTGTGTGTTCTGACTCGGCTACACACAAATGTCCTTTTGACACTGTAGAGATGAAGGGCCTGTACATCATTAAATAGAGGTGTCAACACTGTCTCTTTTAGTTTTATCTGAGAAAGAGCGATTTCTTGTCAAACTGTAAGAACAGCTCTGATTTGAGGGTGAAAGTGAAGAGTTTTAAGTGATGGCAGGGAGGAAACTGACCATGTCCAGGTAGAGTTTTGCAGGTATGATGTGCAGTTGCATAATATTTTGGGGTGAGAGATGGTGACCTTTGACTTTATTTTCTGAGCTTTGAATCAGTTTGACAGGATAGTTTTTCAGAGGAGAACCGAGGGCCTCGCTGAACTACAGCAGACTACACCAGTGAATTCAGCGTTATAATGGGCAAGTCCTGACTCTCTCAACAAAAGCTAGAAACTCCTCACTGTTCCAGTAGACCACATAATGTCTGTTTCTCATATTCTCTTCCTCTGTGCTTCAGAACAGGTTTGTCTTGATGGTGGGATTGGGTTTTCTGTGGAAGGAGGACAGGACTCCGGCAAAGGGCCCAGTCATACTGTCCGCCGGCTGCCAGGCCTTCAGAATCTCCTGAGTCTGGACAGCGGGCTGGGCAACGGCTGGGTTGGACGGCCCCAGGCTGGACCAGCTGGGCGGCTTCAGACCCTGAAGAACCGGAGAGCTGGAGGTGTTAGCATAGACGCTGTTGGCAGGAGCCGGGCTTGGGCTCAGGCTGGCAGGGCTGCCCAAGTTTCCATTGGCTGAGCCCGGCAGGGAGGCCGTGCTGTCAGGTGTGGGGCTGCAGGTGGATTCTTTGGACTCATCATCGTCTGATGAAGATCTCGGCTCGCCGCCCTTCTTCCCTCCAGAGCTGCTGCTGCTGTTGCTGCCCGAGGTGCCACCAGAGCTGTTGGCTTTGGCATTGGCTGCACGCTCCTGCTTACGAAACTTGGCACGCCTGTTCTGAAACCACACCTGTCAAACACAAACATAGGTAAAATAAATATCCGATTAAAGACACAGCATAGATAGATAGATAGATAGATAGATAGATGCAGTCATAAATTAAAATGTCAGATAACATGATAATGTCAGACAAATGGTACCAAAGTAACATTACAAGGAAATTGTAGGCTAAGATTTTCCTTTGCTGAAGTTGTGTTTGGTGTTTTCAGGTATAAGAAAGCAGAGGAATAAAAGTCTTCTCCTCTCACCTGTACCCGGGCCTCGGTCAGGTCTATCTTCAGCGCCAGCTCCTCTCGGGTGTAGATGTCCGGATAGTGTGTCTCGGCAAAGACCCGCTCCAGCTCCTTCAGCTGGGAGCTGGTGAAGGTGGTCCTGATGCGCCGCTGCTTCCTCTTCTCGTTCAGGCCGGAGGGGTCCGAGAAAAACTTGTAAGGGACTGAGAGGGAGAAATTATATCCGGTTAGTGGTCGAAAAGCAAAATTTAAAATGGAGTGATTGGCGCTTTAAAACAGCAGAGGCCACCTGGTAACATACAGTAACACTGAAAACGCGGACAGGCCCTGCGCAAATGAAGCACGACCGGGTTTACCTGCTCGGATTTTTAAAATAAAACTACTTTTAAACGACGTTATCAGGAAATCTTTCACAGTTCGATAAACGATAATCAACTGTTTCGTCAATTAACAAGCGACTGTTTTTGTAAAGTAGTTACTAGTTTGTGGAAGGCGGATTGATTGATAAACTGGTCGCATTGTGTTCAGAAAATAGGACCAAACCAAACCTGACATTGTGAGATTGTACAATAGGCTGAAGGCCACATTTATAACAAAATGTTGAAAATGAAATTTCCAGGCATCAGTCGTCTGTAGTCCATTCACAAAGCTCATTAATTTATGCTTTTTAATTTTTAATTTGTTGTTTTATCATTTTTGGCCCTCGTCGTAAGAAGTGAAGAAAAACAGTTTATCCAAATTACTCCAATTAATTATAGGCTTAAAACTAATATAACTGGGCTGTTTATTTAGCGAATTTATAAACAGTTTTATAATAAAAGCCTGCATTTTAACCCAGAAAGTGCACCTTAATCAGTATAAACAGAATGTCAGTGTTTGCAACTAAAATTTATTTCGGTGTTAGATCATGGCTTATAGGAATGTCACAATACACAAAGCCAGCATTTAAATGAATGTGTAAGTCCGTCAATATCCACAGAAACTCATCAGAAAGGAACAGAATTTCACTGCTTCAGAAAAAAAGAAAACGAACAAAATTGATATTGAGTTTAAAATCTTAAATTTAATTTCAATTTCAGTCTAGGACACAATTATGGTTGCAGGCAAACAAAGAATAATTACACACCCAAACAAGTTAGGTGGGCCTATATGGCCAACAGGTGTGTGTGTGTGTGTGTGTGTGTGTGTGTGTGATTGGTCAAGATTGATTTTGAGGTTGACGATGTATTATTATTATTATTATTATTATTATAAGCCTATATAACAGTCCTGTGATTTGTTATAAATTGACGCATGCATGCATATAGGCTAATTATTAGGCTAATAATTACAAGGCTATAGAAATAAAATGTTTCACCTTTAAAATTCTCTTAGCAGATTTAATAACATTAAAATGTAAATTATTATACTCATTTAGCATGCAAATGTCTCCCTCCATAAATCAATTTTTCCAGTGATTTAATTCTAAATCAGGAATTAAGTCTATTAAGATAAAAGACTCATGTAAAACAATTTAGGCCTTAAACTGTGTAGGTGGTTAGATCACCTATAACGAAGAGTTGACAATTAAATATTTTCTTTTTCCCTTGTGTTTTTTTATAGGAAGCTGTTTCGCAGCTCATGCCAGAGGAGACGATGGAGACGACAAAATGTAGCTTTTATAACCTTTTCTTTCCTCGCTTTTTTAAAAAGTATTATTAACCTAATGAGGAAGAATTCCCTCATCCTATAACTTTTATTTAGATACTTGTAGACCTTCAGGAGAATAAAGTAGAGGCTCCTGTACCTGAAGAGTAAGGTGTGGGCTGGTGCTCTCGCAGGGCTCCCAGGGTGCAGCTGGCCGTGCTGAGCGGAGTGCAGCCCGGGTTGGAGAAGGGTCCGCTCCGGATCGGGTTGTACTGGAAGGAGCTGGCCTGGCTGCAAGAGCTGAAGTCCGCGTAGGCCGACGCTTCCATGGCCGCCATGCAGGAGTCATAGGAGTTCAGGTAGGAGTAATCCATCTTATACATGGAGATCAGCCGGTGCAAACACCGGGCTGCAAAAAAGAAACGATTTAGTAAACTGAGCAGAGAGGGTTCGGGTGTGTCTTCAGCCGCCTTTTATTTTAGGAGATAGAGTGAATATTGTTCAAACAAGTCAGAGTTGGTCTGTCTCTCCAGTATCTCCAAGGACTGCTGGTTCGCCTCTCCAAAACTCCTGTCAGCTTTATATCACTGTCACGCGGCTGTTTGACGTTTTTCTTGGTAAATAATCCAGATGTTTTCGCTTTTCTCTCTATAGCTTCACTCTCCCTCCTCACTTTCTCCTGGTTTTTCTCCCTCTGTCCGTCTTTTCAGTTTTCCTCCCCGGACTGCAGTTCGCTCTGCTCTCGCGCTCCGTTTGACAGCGCGCTGCGGCTCGCGCGGTGTTTATAATAAACTTGGCAGAGCGCGAGACAATAGCGAGGCGGTGGTCTAGTTTCCATGACAATGCCACCAGTGAGTGAGCGTGGACACGGACGGCCCCCCCTCCCACCGCTCACTGCACCGCCCACGCGCTCCAGAGCATCGCGAGCTCGCAGGTGTCAGCAGAGTTAAATCATGAGTCTAAAAACCAGCATTTAACCAACATTTAAAACAGTTATTATTTATTCTGTAGTGAGTCAAGTATTCCCCCTTGGCCCAAATATGACTGTTTCAATTAGCACATCTCCTTTACATATAACTATAAATGCGTTTATTATGAGTTTAATCAGCTCTCCATGTAGACGTTTAAGCACCATTTCAGCCAAGACAGGCACATCCATGCTTATGGATACGTTACTATATTTCCCCTCTTATTCCACTACATTGAAGAGATGCGTCAGCTGTGATTCGTGCCTATGAGCCATGGAAGTAGTCCGGCCTAACAGCCTCTAAAATTGATGATAAACTATGTCCGGTTTGTTAAGTAGGCTAGTTTATTTGTGGCATTTAATCCGTTTAATTAGCCTATCTTTGCATTCGGAAATAAGACTGGGGCTGATTGGGTTTGAACGCCAGAATATGAATGTAGCGTTATGTAAAACATCCCAAGATAGGCCTAGGCTATATAAGCCTGTAGAGATTTTAAAAACTGAATATAAAGGAGCAGTGTTGATAGGGAATCGCTCGGTTTGGGATTGAAATGTGTCCGATATTGGACGCATCTACAAAACAAAACACACTCAGGATAGACAGCATGTTCATAGAGTTTAATGTCTGATTATTTTCCGATATTATATGGGTCTACAATTAGTTTAAAACGGTGTAATTAATCTCTTAACATGTTAATAAAATGCAGTTTATGAGCAGGTGGTTAATCCCCAAATAGCCGGTCAATATTGTTTCACTGCCCCTCAAACGGCTCGTGGAAACAAACTGCAGCTCAGCCACATAAGTCTTTATGTGGGGGAAAACGTCCAGATGTGACGGTGATTGCTGAGATTAAAAGCTTTGATTTGATTCCGATCACTTTTACGGAGATGTCACCAGAGTGAGCGTCAGTTTGATGTATAGGACGGGAGAGGGAATTGGCTACGGAGACAACTGAGCAACCACGACAGGCTAACCATAAACGCATTGACGCTCCATAAATTGGTTTAAGTTTATTGTTCGGTGTCATACAATGTGATAAGTCATATCCCACACGGCCCCATCACAGACACACACACGCACACACTCACAGAGAAGGCTTGAAACCGGCAGGCATGCGCGCGCTCCATGGAGTTCCCAAATCTGGTGCTATTTAAAAACATGACGGCTGCTCGCTGCATTTCAGGCTCTGCTCATGAAATTAACAGGCTTTTTATTAGTGGATAAATTTCCCCAAATAATATAACCCACAAACCAAACATTACGTTGTGCGTGCATGTGAGAAATTAATTAAGTTTTGCTTGTGTGCGCGCGTGCGAAATGCACAACAGGGGCTCAAAGTGCGCGCTCTTATCTCTGCTTGACCAGGGGCTGCATGATGATGCTCCTTAATGTCATTAACCCGCCAAACACGCGCATGCGTGCGTTTGTCCGCTGTAGGCTACAACTTAAACTACAAATAAGTATTAATAATAAGGTTTGTTCAAAGCGTTTTATTGTGTGGTTGGTGAGAGCTGGTGGATGTTTGGGGCGGGGCGGCACGCGGTGCTGCTGTTGATACAGTTGTTCATCTTGTGCTGATGTTGGATGTTGTAGTTCTGAACATCGCTCGTGTCTGTCGCTCCTTCTGTCCGAGTCCGAGGCTCACCAAGGCCAGACACGAGAGCTCTGAGTTTAAGAGGACAAAACTCAGTCAGTCTTCCGTCTAAATGTAAAGATAGGCTATACCCCACTGAACAGAAATCAATCAATAAATACAACGTTTAAACTGCGTGCGTTATTGCACATGTCTGTATACTGCCACTGTTCTCTTTATGGTTCAAGGCAATTTGTTATCTGAGTTAGACTCCATCTCTTAATAGAGTAACTTTGATGTTGCAGACTTCATGTTATATATCTTATTCTTGTTGTAGTTATAAGCTTCTAATTCTGGTCTAATGTGTAGTTACTGTTTGTATCGTTATAATAATAATAGGCTCATTATTTATGCAAAACGTTTACCCAGATTTTACGCTCCAATTTAGAAACATCGGTTTCTCGTCTGCAAAGATTTTGTGATTTTGTGCCCATGCCTCCCCTGAGATAGCCTAATGACAACTACTCAGCTCACTTCACTGCAATGTTATTATGTAGTTTATAGTTGTTATATCCAAGTGTCGATGCTTTAGGCCCAGGAAAATAGGCTTTATAGATGCTACATGTCATGAAATACTGTAAGTATACAGGTCACTTATAGCCTACCACAGACTCAACTCACTATAGTTGTTTTTTATTGTGTCATACAGTACAAGTGACCAGCCCACGTGGACTTATAAGACCCAAAAATAACCGTTGCAGTAGTGAAACATTCGTCAGACAGGTGCAACATGTCTAACATTAGATTGCAAGTAAACAAATAAAATCATCGCAAAAAGGTTCCACAAATGAACTCATAGCCCATAAAAAATACCATTGAGTTCTGTGTGATTTCTATGAACGCAATATATATTTTTTTAAATAGCCTAAATATAGGCTACATTTTATAAGCCTGGTGATTTTTTTGGCTTCCACATTAAGCAGTCAGCTCCAGTCCACGCCGTCTATTGTGTGTCCTCGTCCCGTCTGGTGGGTTCAGAGGTGAGTTTACCGAGAAACTTAAACTGTTTCAAAGTTAAACTCTCCAGGCCGTTTCTGTCTCCAAAAAAAGAAGGAAAAAAAAGAGCAGTCAGGAGCGACCCTAGCGTCTCCCGCTTTAAAAGCATTTAAACTTTAATCCCTTCAAAGAGGGGAGCGGTCTCTTCCAGGCCACTAATCCGCCCTATAGTGCTCCATCGCAGGGGGAGACCTCTCCTCTGCGGAGGCTTTAACTTTGGACTTTTACATTCATGGGGCGATTTGACGGAAACAGTAACGGGGATCTTTGGCATTCATGACGTCTGAGTCAACAGAGGGGGACACAATGGTCCCCTAGAGGCTCCTGAGGGCCCCTGAGAGAGGAACCCCGACTATAGGGATTATAGGCCCATGGAGGACTGTGTTATTAGGGGAAAATCTTATGGACGCACTTAACATATGCTGTCCGTTTCTAATCGGAATTATGATTGAGCTCACATTAAAGGATCACCTCACTTTTCAGTGATCATTTTGTGCCATTGATTACACATCTATAGCAACATGATCCAATATTAAAACATCAGGTTATAATGGCAGGAGACAAAAACTGTAAATTGAGGAAGTAAGACCATTAAGCAATTTAGTTCGTAAATAGGGATAATACAGGACAGTATATAGGCCTACCACAGCAGATATGAAGAATGATTAAGACAATCCATATTGAGTAGGATATAAGATAACTTTTATATTATAATAAAACTCCATATAATCGTATTTCTCTCTGTTTTGTCGTTATGTTTCTCTTGATTAATGAATTATAGGCTCTGTTCAAACGTCAATCATGCCCTGTTTAATGACCCTGGTGCGTCAGAAATAACTATATCTGCGCTGTTATCGCAAAATTTATTATTGCAGGGGGGGAAACAAACAGCACTGGGCCCCTCTATTCAGACCCCATTAATCGTTCTGTCTGACTGAGCTTATTTCAAACACGAAAGGGCCATGATCTGTAGAGAAATCCTAATTAAATTCCCCACATTTGTTCCCGCTCTGCTCCCATCTTTCCTGCAGCCACTGTAATTGTTTTTGATAGTCTTCCACCCCAAAGACACCGAGTGGAGATCTGCTGGGCTGCATGCAGATCGGCCTTAACGAAGCAAGCAGCAGGGTAACTTGTGTGTGTGTGTGTGTGTGTCAGGGTGGTGGTGGTGGAGAGACTGGTCTCTGTGATGGATGGCTGCATGGTCTTGATGGAGAGATGGAGAGGTGTATGGATATGGAGACAGGGGATAAGGGATGAGTAAAGGATGGGGCAGCGACGACACTATGGCTTAAAGAAAAGCCACGCGGGAGGCCCCAGCCCGGTATCTGTCCCGCGACACGCGGTGGTGGTCTGAAAACCAAGTGAAGCTGTCAGTCAGAGAGAGAGTCTGCCAGGTCCATCCATCATGAAAGCTCAAAGAAGAACATGTCCCGTGTGCCGAAAGCCGTTTTCCTGCTTCAGACTGAGGCAGCTATTGATCCTCAGGTCTGGATAGTAACCTCCTCTTTGTCCAGCTTTGTAAAATCGTGCCATTAAATGCGCACTATACTATTGTTTTTATATTTTTATTAAGAATTAATTGAAGTCAGACTGATTTTGATGTGGGCATATAGCGAATGATTGCCGTGCAGCTGCTGCAATAAAATGCAACCAGGAGAACTAAAAACAAAACAGGCGCATGCAGGCCTAATGTTGAGTCTTTTGGAGAGACTGTAGACTGTCTCCTCTGTAACGAACTAACCCTCCACGGCTGCTTTATTCCTTCTGAAATTACATTTTAGTTAATGTGATGATGCTTTATAAACAAATACCCATATTTCTGCTTGGTTACCAATAAATTAAAATCCAATTTTTAATCCACATTATGCTGTTAATTATTTTTGATGACCTTCATATCTTAATTATTAATAGTAGTCTATAAATGAATATGTCAAAGTGATTGAATATTGAATATGCTGTGTGATTTTTTCTCATTCTTAAATTTCATTAGACATTTTGATGTTGTGTATATTTAATTATTAGATAGCCAATCAAGATAGATATAGAATAGGCTTATAGATAGCAAACAGTAGGAGTCTGTTTTCGTTGGACTATCACGTTATAAATGAGTCCGCTAATGTTGATTTCATTGTCACCTGTGCGTATTTTGCGCACAAGCACTGGCTGATTGAATTCTCTCTCTCTCTGGCACACACACACACACACACACACACACAAGGTCTCAGGTATTCCCTGCATCGTTATAACACTTCTGGTCTCAGCACGTGTCCATAATTTACCGTGGTCCTTAGATGTAATTTTTAATCTCCTACCAATAGTTCCTATACAGTCAATATTTGTAGGCTAAAGACTAAGTATCCTCATAATTTAACAGGATTATCAGGACCCATACTTCGTTTTCATTTGCTACAACTTTATCCTGAACTCTGCTGACTGTGTTAAACCCACCAGGCTATTGTGATCTACACAGCCGAGCAGCTGGCTCTCTACCTGCAGTGTCACTAAAATGTGTCGTGTCATCGCCCCTCTTAAGATCCTCTTCCCTCGGAGGTGAATTTGATTGCGCATAAAATAAAATCAAAAATCACAGATCCTGCCGTTAACATCGGCCTGCGTATTTACGCCAGTAGAGGCTGGCGGTGCATTTGATTTGCCCGGTGATGGATGAGAGACGGTGCAGGAGGGAGGGGGTGATGGTGGGCCCCGAGGCCGAGGGGGTCCCGTCGGTGCGCCTGTCCCCGCATTTCAATCCTCAATTACCGGAATGTACCGTGACGCTCCGGCTCGAGACGACGGCGCGCATCTAACCGGGTTAGAGACAGGAGCAACAGCAGCACCCAGTGTGTTGGAGTTACACTCAACTCCACACTCAGGTGGTGTTGATACACATGATCAAAATCAGCTTGGAGGAAAAATTTAAAAAATATATATATATTTTATAATACCTTCATCAATTTATTTTCCATTTTGTGCCGTTTATGTGGATCACAGCTGTTAATCTGTGCCAAAGTGCATCGCCTAACAAAAGTTGTAAAAAGCCTGATGAAATAGCACAAAGGCAAACATCCTTAAAATCATGTGAACATTGAGAATAAAGGCTTAAAATGAAATGGCTCTTTGTGTTTATAAGACGTGGAAAATCTCATCATATTGCACCAGTCTTTCAAGACCAGTGCAGTTACAAATTGTGCACACAAATTCAAAATAACATTGTTGGGACCTATAGAAATCGCGTATAGAGAAACCACTGTTCTCTCTGAAGAGCATCATATTTGCTTGAATGCTGCAATGACTTTGTCTCAACATAAATTTAGTCAAAAATCCACAAATTATAATCAGATTGGATCAGAAATGTGACAAAACCAAAGTGCAACACATTCTAATGAGAGAAAATAATTGTCCAGCACAAAGGCTCATCAGGCTGCGGTTTTGTCAAAATGTGGCCATTAATTTTAACCCATCAGATAACACTCATCCTAATTGAAGTCCACTCTAACATCAATCCAACACGCATTCAGCAGCCAGAATATGACGCAGAGCAGCTGCGGTTATTCACATGCTGCGTACATCTCTCCACTGCGGCACCAGACCTATATTATCCTAATGGACAACGGCATGTTACTTAAAAAAGAAGCTTTTTAGGATAAAAACCAGGTCCCGAGAGACCACAGTACACACACACACACACACACACACACACACACAAACGTACACCACAGCTGGAGCGGCGAGGGATGGCCGCGCGCAGGAGAGCTTCTCCAAACACGCTAATTAGATCTCGAGCTCTGGCCCCGCGCTCTGAAAGCAGCCCAGCGGCGGGGCGCGCGGAGCTGTGGAAAGTTAATTGAATTAAATTCCCTCTAAACTAATTAGGCTGCAATCTGCCACGCGAGCTGTCCCTGAGCAAGGTTCGAATTAGGCGGAATGGATTTGTTCCTTTTCTTTAAAAGAAAGGAGGACAGACTGGTGTGTTTTTGGTGGGGTCCTTTATTTGTCTTTTATGCTAATTCTCCCAGGGGACTGTCACGTGATTGCCTTGCGGTAACCGGACGGCATCCGGTGTGTGCACCCCCCAGTCCGCCGGTCCATCCCCCGAACCACAACAAAGCCACCATAACTTAACACAAGGGCCAAGAGTCTGGTTCGACCAAACATGTAAAAACCAAAATAAAAGCCCCGTGCAGGCTGTGATAGGCTAACTGTGCTGCTTTACAGCCGCATGTTTAAACTGAGAGCAGAGAAGACTGAGGTAATGGAGGTGAAATCGATCGCTTTCCTGGGAGGAGTGCAATGAGAAAGAGAGGGAGGGAGAGATGAGAGGAGTGCAGAGGGACACGGATGAAAATCCCCCGTTAAGAGCAGGGACAGATATGATAATGGGAGAGCCTCTAGTAGTCGTTCATCATTCACCACCTCCACCTGGCTGCTGCACCTCTCTGAGCTACTGCTGCTGCTGCCTGGGCTGCACAGCAACTGCACTGAAATCAAACGCACCCAAACAGAGATTAGTATTCATAATCAGTAGAGCACATGAGCCAGATCTCACTAAAGTGGGCACAATAAATGCCCAAGGGAACTTATGCAAGTTGTGTCATGAGGATTTGTTTTTAAGTTTGAGTTTATCAGGGCTCTGTTCAAAGAAGCAGATGTACTGTCTTATCTGGATAAACACTGTCTCATCTCTGGACAGATGTAAAAAGAGCTGCAAAGTCATCCAGAATACTCAACTCACTTGTGACCAAGTCTGGGTGACCAACACCTATTCTGGGGTGCTGCATGTAAAATTGGTATTGTTTTAAAATTATTATTATTTTTTAGGCATTGTGTGCCTTTATCAGATAGCTAGAGATTAAAAGAGAGAGAAGAGGAATGACATGCAACAGAGGTCCCAGTTCAGACACAAACCGGGGACATAACGGTTCCTGGTCAGCGCCTTAAAACCCTAGACTACCAGGTCGCCCCAAATGTATTTTGTAATTTGGTTTGCAAGTGTGCAATACCAACTAAAGCCATGCGTTATTACTTAATCTTGTCGCCCTGTGTTGCAGAGGCACCCTGGGTCAAACTTTCATTTTTCAGGTGGTATTGTGCTAATATAGTGCATTTTCCGAATCAAACTACCACAAGCTGTCACAGAAAATCTTGGCGGCAAAGTAGCATCACCACAACATAGGAGTACTGGTCGGTGTGCAGGTCTGGGGTATATACAGTATAATGAAGCTTAATACAGACGTACTAATACTAATGAAATGTGTGTAATTTCTCCCATGTTTGACCTTTTGCCCTCTTGCTCACCTCTGTTTTGCTTCTCTCTTGCACCTAGAACTCTCCTCCATTTGTCTCAGCAGCAGAAGGTGGAGGAGACACATCGGGACAGAGAGGGGACAGAGACAGACAGACAGACGGCAGAGGAAGAAGGAGGGACTGAGAGAAAAAGGTGGAGGAGAGAGAGCATGAGGCGGAGGGAGGATGGGGGGATGAACGCAATGTAGCGAGATAGAGTGAGAGGGAGGTTAGGACGATGGAGGGCCAGGTTTCTGTTTCTCCATAATCTAATCAGAGAAATGGCAGCAGTCAGAAATAGCCTGACGGACAGACTAAGAGCCTCTTCTCCTTCTCCTCCTCCTCCTCCTCTTATTCTTGTCTTCCTCCTCTGGGAGGGTAAATGGATACACACACGTGCGCACGCACACACACACACACACACACACACACGCCAGCTTGACTTCCTAAAACCATAAAGTGTAGATGTGTTTGAGGGTTGTAAGAGATGGGAAAAGCCTTGAGGTATCATAGCAAAACCTGATCTACTGTCCAGATGCAGCCACTTCAAGAGTCCCTAAAAACCTCTGCTGCTCCTTTCTCTGTGGGCGTCAAGAGTTTATGAGATGCATATGACAATTTGTTCACAGTGCAAACTACAATTAATACCACCACAGAGCAAAGCGTAGATTCACGAGTAGTTGGCAGACAAATATTTCCGTCTCTAGACTGACGGATAACAGGGAAGTGGGGGGCAAAGAAGAGAGAATAGAGAGGAATAGCCGAGAAAATCAGCCCTCTTTTCAGTTCCCAGGAAGCACAGCTAATGATCAGACAACCGTTAGAGGATGTTGAACAAGACAGTGGCCGAATGCACAAAATATAAAGCACTGTTCTGCTGAGGTACACTAGGTAAAAGCCACCATCCTTTATTGATTTCTATGATTAAAACTATACCAATCATAAAGGAGATGGAGAATTAATGAAGCAGGATTTCAAGGTGTTTTTCAAAGGTTTTTTCAGCTTTGTGCCATTTGAGATGTGACTGAAAAGTGTATTTGGAAGAAAATCAGGGCTGCAACTAACAGGTATTTTCATTACTGATTCATCTGTTGTCTTTTCGATTAATTGTTTAAATAATAAAATGTCAGAAAATATTGAAAAGAGCCCATTGCAAGTTGCTTCAAATAGCATTTTCTGTCAGACCAACAGTCGAAAACACAAAGATATTTAATTTACAATAATGTAAAACAGAGTAAAGCGGCAAATCCCCACATTAAAGAAACTGGAGTGAGCAAATGTTTGGCATTTCTGCTTGAAAATCGATTAGTTTTCTGTCAACTAATCGACTGACTGATTATTTCAGCCCTACAGAAGATTATTGCAGTGTTATACTGTAAATCTGCTGCAACAGGGAACGATTTAAAAACAATGCAGTGACACTTCCCTCACATGAATCAGCTGTGACTGTAGATGTGAGTAAAACAGGCTGTGTGTGTGTGTGTGTGTGTGTGTGTGTGTGTGTGTGTGTGTGTGTGTGTGTGTGTGTGTGTGTGTGTGTGTGTGTGTGTGTGTGTGTGTGTGTGTGTGTGTGTGTGTGTGTTGTTGGGGGGTCCAGGCACAGCACAGTAAGAGTGAATGTGTCTTTTTCCTGCATGCTAATTCCTCCCTATAGGGAAGACAATCCTGCAGGGTGTGTGTGCGTGAGTGACGTCCTCTACATTTCTGTGGCATTTACCACGCTGCATTCCTTCCCGGCGTCCGACACAGACCCCCACACATGGCAGAATTCCAAGGAAATTCCTCTGTCATGTTGTTTCACAAGGTGGACAAGCGTTATTGTTGCAGAATTCCCACCCAGGCGCTGGTCTCACTCATACACACACACACACACACACATTCATCCATCCATCCATCCATCCATCAGGAGTGTCAGTGCAACACAAACAGAACAAAAAACAGAGGAATCCCCCTTTATGTTGTGATGACTTTATTTACGCGGTGGAGGTTGGGATACAAGAATGAAAAATGTAGCTGGATTACATTTGGCGCCTTGTCAACATGCTGTTCAAACATTTATGAAACAACACTTTGAATATTATTTCCTTATGACTCTAAATTTCTCTTAATGTCAGATAGTCGCCTGCACAGACACACACACTGTGCAGCACCAGAGCGCGCCGTCGTGACAGACGAGACTTCTTTACATTAACATGCATCAACAGAGACGATTCACAAGGCATTTATATTACCCATCATTCAAATGGACTGCTGTACATTTCTGCTTGGTGTTTCTCCACTAACACATTCTTTACTGAAATGAAATGAATAAGCAGGTTGTGTTTACAAACATTTATCAGTGAAGCTCTGCTGGTGAGGAAATGTGCATTAAAAAGTGAACACACAGACAACAATCTGAGGCAAACTATCTTTGGTCATTAAAACTTCTTTTTCCTTCACAGCAGACAAAGTGGATGCTATTTATCCAACCTTGGCAAAACATGTCATTTTTAAATCAAATTACCTGATATTTAAGAGATTAAAGTTTTGCTACTAGTTAACGTTCGCCTATCAATATCCATTTAGCTTTGTTTCCATTTGACATCTCCCTGTCTCTGCCAAATCATGCAACAGATTAATTGGCTCCCAAACTGCCATTCATCCTTTCAGTGTCAGCTATACTACCGTTCATTGCCATTAACTTAACTTATACTGTGTATATATATATCTATCTTTAATTTATCTTTAATAAATATGAAATATTTTGGCTGTTTTCAGTGATACACTATAAAGAAGACATTAACTTATCATTATGTCACAGCTAAGTTGATCAACAGCAGGCTACTACATTTTTCAGCGAATACGATGGCTTCAATCCACTGATGATGAGATGTTTGATGTTGATGAAGCTGCACCGGCACCTGCAACACATTTACTTCTTGACCTCTTGATATCAAAGTCTGTTGTAACATTAACTTCATTAACTTGTAACTTTAATGGTCTAGTTAGCAGGTTGACTTAATTTACTGTTTACAGCACAGATACTGTACTGCATGTTGCGGAAAAGTTGGCATGTAATTACTGCATGTGTGTACTGAAACAGGGAGGCAGTGATGTGTTTATCAGAGGTCATTTTATTGGTAACATGCATCGAGAACCATCCATCCTCCTGACACTGTATGATGCTGATGATGATGGGTGTGTGGCAAGTATACAAGTGTGCATACATATCTGATATATCCTCTGTGTTTGTGTGTTGTTTGTTAGTGTTCAGGGCTGAGCGGGGGACGGATGTCCAGCGTTCTCGATGAGCTGTCCTCTCCCACCACCTCAAGGCGCAGACTGGGCGTGCTCCGCTCCTTGTGGTCCTCTGATTGGACGGACAGACGCAGGATGCAGCCTTTGGGCAGCAGCTCCTGCTCGTACGCTGCGGCTAACTGGTTGACGACCCGCCGCTCAACCTGAGGGATCGGGGACGGGGTCAGTGGTGAGGCAGAGTTTAAACCACTGGTTTGCCTACTGTGATTTCTGAAGTTGTTGGACTCATTGTCTCAGATTATTTCCTACAGTCAACCTATTTTGCATTTTGAAAAATGTGTTACTTATGTTAATTCCTATTTCAGTCGTGAATTAATCCACTATTGCTTTCTACATCTGCTGCTCGGTCCCTAAAACAACATATGGACAGATATGACATTTTTTAACTAGTGAAAACCGTCACTGTTCTCTGCTGACAGGATGCTCTTCCCTGATCTAATATGTATGACAGATTAAGTATCTACAGACTGAAAGAATATTTACACCTGATGGGTGAACACCAGCAATGTCAGACTTCATTATGAATTTATCTACTTATTATTTTCTTGATTAACTGAGTAATCGTTTAGTCTATAAAATGTCAGAACAAAGTGAATCACGCTTTCTTCAAGCCCACGGTGATGTCTTAAGTTTTGGCCAACATAACTATAGCGATCTAGTCATGTGGTGACACAGAGCTTTACAGATTGTACAAGGCAGTCACACACACATACTCAGTCAGGTTTTACACCAAACCACTCTTATCCACTTATTTGGAAGTGAAAATGAGCACAAACATTAAATTAACTATCCAAACTATAAGTTTATAAATGTCGATCTGCTTGATCTACTGGTCTGCTGCAAAGCTCGTCTAGCAGAGTTGTGTCCCCAGATCTCAGTGAAGAAACTGGTGAGTAAAAAGTTATAATAACTAATAAGAATGATGTCTGACACCACGAAAGCAAGACCCAGATAAAACAATAAACTGCATTCAATGCCTTTTAAAGCCTTGAGAACAGATAATATAATTTTAAGCCTTTTAAGACTTTTCAACCTGGTGTGGCGGTCTGTGTGTTACAGTAACTGCATACCTCATGTTTGATGGAGCGTGCTCCGTAATGCATGTTATACCCGCCCGCCAACAGGTCCAGAACCGGGTGATCCCATTGAAGAGTGATGTCATGGCGCTGCTTAGCCTAATGACAGGGAAAGGAGGGGGGAAAAAAGAGAGAAAGAAGAGAAGAGGTTAATTGGGTGTGCTGATGTTAAAAAGAGATAATGGCGAGACCTTCAGAGTATCATAAACAGTCAAATCAGAAAGACAGGATGGTGGCGGAGACGGACAGAGAGGAGTAATGAGTAACGAGATTGTGAGAAAGAGACGAATGCCGAGGCAGAGAGGAGATGCTGTCACGCAGCATGTCTGCCAGTGCTAATCAACAGGCCCTTAATGCGTTTTAATCAAACACCAGTCAATAGTAGCTGCTCATTTAGCTACTGATGTTAACACTCCATTCAATAAATACGATGCCATGTTTTACTCCAGAGATATAAACACTAATATTAAAACCCTACAAATACCACAATGATAGCACTAAACATTTAACTTATTTAATATAAGTGAGTGACAAACTAATGGCTCGTGAGGATTCTGTAATAATGAGATTTCATGCTGTAAGCACGGCTGCCACATACAGACAGAGGCAAGTTATTACAAGACGTGCACACTTAAAAAAATTAAAGACAACAGAAACAAAATAGATAACACACACACACCGCAACAGACAAAAAAAGACAAATGCACAGAGAGTCATGAGTCAGGTTCCTATCAGTTGCCTGCAGGGCCCATGTTGGCTGTCAGGGCACCAGCTGTAATATTAATAATTAAATATTGATGAAGGCTCCACATGTTAAACACTGTAATCACATTAAAGTGAGTAGTAGTGGCACATAATATTGATCTGCGTGTGTTCCTGCACAGCTCAGCGGCTGCAGGACGAGGTGGGTGGGGCCTTCCAGTCCCACTGGAGGAGGACACCCGTGTTGTAAATGTGGGGTTGCTCTCAGATACACACATTATGTATTAGCCATACATAACAGTACAGTATAAAACAATAATGTGCCTGCTTGGGACTGAACTCTCAAAGACATGTTGACTCAAATGATACATACTATAAAGCAGGGTCAGGGGTTTGTTTCATTAATAAAATAGTACACAGGCTGGTAGTGTGAACAGTACTACGATACTCTATTTACAAACTGCAGTTAGCAGGAACGATTTATATTCATATTACCAGCCATAGTCCACATCATAGAGGATTCTGAATGAGATGGCAGTTACATTTTTAACTGGATATGACATATGAGGAGCTGTGTGACATTTCTAAAATATATAATGTGTACATTGTGATATGTACCTTCTTGGCCCAGAAGCTGAGCTCTTTGCTGACCAGCTGTAGCAGCTCTGAGTGGCAGAACGGCAGGAAGTATACAATTTCATTGATCCGACCGAGAAACTCGTCCCTCCGGAAATGAGCCTGAGGAGGAACCAAAGAATTAACAATGACAACCGTCTCAGGCCAATTACAGGAAACTGCTGTAGAAAAGCAAACAGTTAAACTGCAACATTTGTCTGTAATCACACCAAAACAAGATGGGTTTTACCTGCGTGTGATTTTGTGCGCGTGTGTGTTACCTTCAGGATTGGTCGAATCACAGATTCTTTAAACTGTCGGGAGATTTTGATGTCATCACTTTTCTGTACATCCGCTGGGGAAAAGCACAACATCAACATTAAATTCACTGTAGACTTTATTCACCTGACCTCTGGTTACCTGATGGCTCTGTAAGTCTTTACAGTGTAGAGTTTGTGTCAGTGTGTTTGCAGTGACACAAACGCTGATCCCAATAATTCTGCAAGATACTGTGATAAGTCCTGACTATAAATTTAGACGATCGGACAAACAAAAAAATAATCTGACCATACATCCCATCATATCATCTCGCACATTTTAAACTACAGCAACGGAATATAAATAAATGGAGAGTAATCTGTCAGAATGGGTTTTAATGGTTCCCAATGTGGGAACAAATAAAATCACAATGCGCAATTCATTTTGCAGCTGTAGCGAATGATGCAAGTCAGTGTGATATCCTCAAGAGCAGAGAGCATAAGGCTGTGCATCATCGTGTTTGTGTTTGCATTTTTAAGTGTGTACATGTTGTGCGTTTCTCTCACCGAGGTTGTCGGCCAGCTTCCTGCGGCTGATCTCCTCAGCTTCCTGGCGAAGCTGCAGTGCATGCTGGGCGATCTCATCACTTGCGACGTTAGATGTCATGATGAACATGGCATCTTTACATTCGATGGTCTTCCCCTTACCGTCTGTGAGGCGACCCTGAGAGAGGAACAGCAGGAACAATGGAGACATCACTTCATTACAGTTAGATTTACAAATGTTTTATCAAGCAGAAACACAGGACGAATGTAACTTCATAAAAGGTATAATAATCTATGCACGTCTCCGTGTTTGCATACACACCTCATCAAAGAGCTGCAGCATGATAGTAAGGACATCAGGGTGGGCCTTGTCTACTTCATCAAACAGGACAACGGCGTTGGGACACGCCTTCAACAGCTTGGTCAGCTGACCCCCTTCCTCATGTCCCACGTATCCCGGCGGGGAGCCAATGAACTTCGCCACCTGACAGACGAGGGAGAGAGGGTTCACACAGTGGGTCACAATAAGTTCAACAATGTAACACAAAAAGTATTTTGCATCACACCTAATCTATAATGTTTTCTGTTGCTGCAAACTATGCAGGACTCCAGAAAAAGTAAACGCTGAATACAAATACTGAGGTGAAACGATTAGATGCAACTCTGATTCACTGATTAAATGTATTCATCACCAAAGCTTCACAAAGAGGAGCAAAATAGGGCAAAAACAACATTAATTTTGGTTTATGCATCCATTATGAGTATGAATAAACAGAATGAATCCAATGCGTCAATGCCATGCATCTAAAGCAGAGTGATGCCACTGTAACAGATACTTTGAAATGAATGAACCTCTGTTACAGCAACATATTCAACAGAGAATGTGTGTGTGTGTGTGTGTGTGTGTGTGTGTGATTCAGGCAATCAAACACTTTGGCTACTTCCTGATTTCACACTAACGTATTTGCAACAGGTGAAAAGTATCTTACCTCGTGTTTTTCCTGGAACTCAGACATGTCCATACGGATGAAACCCTGCAATCACACGATGGATTAACGTCCCCAAGAGGCACAACATGCTAATAATAGTTACCATGGAAACCAACACAAATTGAATTCTGTCATTTCTTCACTAAATTAAATGTCTGTGTTTTATATCTATGAGAAGACCCGTTTTCCACCTTCTGACTGGATGTTAAGACACTGGTGTGTGTGTGTGTGTGTGTGTGTGTGTGACGCAACATGACATACCTTTTTGATGTCCTTGTGCATGTAGCGAGCCACCTGTTTGGCCAACTCTGTCTTTCCTGTGACAACCGGTCAGACAAAACGGAGACATCGTTTAATTATTAAAACAGGAACGGCCTCCATTTAATTATTTTGTTTTTAATATCTATATATATATATATCTCCTTTATTGGAATACATCAGTATGCAGAGATTTCAGGAACTCAGGAAAACAAACACACTCATTTCAGACAGAAATCTCTAAGTGCTGGTCTAAATCCCGCTGCCTCCCTCTACAAAGCTTTCAATCATCTCCTGCTCTCCAGAAGCTCACATTATGTTTGTCGCTAAAATATTCTGCATATAAATGCTCATATATGATATTGATGTCTTGTGTTTGGTATGCATATGGGTATGGGTGTGTGTGTGTGTGTGTGTGTGTGTGTGTGTGCGCCTGTGTCTTGTTGCTGTGTTTAATATTGATGTCTCATGGCCACTGTTTGTCGCTGAAGGCAACAGAGAATATGAACACCGTCTCTCCTTCATCTATCTCTCTGGCCTGTCATTTCACCATCTCCCTCTTTTTTAGCCATCTATCTGGCCCTTAATATCCCTCTGTCTCCCTCTTTCCTCTGCTCTAACTCACACGCACACTCACACACTCTCACACACACTTCTTCATCTTGCTGCTGTTTGAGAACATTTAAGCTTTTCTCCAAACTAGAGATGTCCTTTAATATAGAATATCTGCTGGTATCGAGCTGATCTAAAACTCCATAGTACACACTTTGCCTAAAGAAGGCCAGCTTTAAAACGACTAAAACCAATTCACCTTAGATATTTCACTAAAAACACACTCTGTATCACAGCCCTCCTTTAATGGTTTCCTGTTTTGGGTTTGTTTGCCTTTATTCTGACAGTAAGTGTGAGAAACAGGAAATGTAGAGAGAAAGGAGGGTTTGACATGCAACATGGTCCCTGGGCCGGGATTCGAACAGTGGACGTTGTGGTTATGTGGTAGACATTTTGGATAGAGGAGTGTCAGTCTGGTCCAGACAGACTCTAGACAGTCTCATTTCATCCCCACCATCCCCAGTGTCCTTCATCCAACTGCTGGCTGCTGCTGCTGCTGTTGTTTTGTTAGTGTTGCTCTGAGATTTGTTCCCTCTCAGTGCTGTGCGTCAGAGAGAGCCTCCAGTGTTTTTAAGTGCAATCAGCTGTTTTTGACAGGCTGTTTTAACCTAAAGCTCAATGCGCTACAATAAATAAAGGTTCAGAAATGGATGGAGCTTCATAAAGCCATTACTGATCAATTAAAAAATGCATTTATAAATGTTTGTGCTTCTTTGACTTTGTATTGACTTAAGTTGGCTTGACATGCTGTACACCCACTGTTTGTCTAAGAACATCTTTGTGTATTAAATAAATAAAAAATACTGTGTAACAATATGCACATTAGTACAAGTTCTGCTTAATAAACACTACTAGCGGTTCCAGACCTCAGACATCTCAAACATGTCAGTGATTCAAAATCGTCTGTAGTTTCCCTGGTTGGAAATTGATTGATTATCTTTATTATCCCTGAAAGCTGACTGAGAAACAAGTGAGCCAATCAGAGCCTTCGTGGACGGGACTACATTAGGTGACACTGCCAAGCTGTTCCCGAGTCAGGCAGGTCGTGACATCTAAAATGTTTGCAGTCACTGTTGTTAATAACTGCTCATGTAACCATAGAATAAATTTACCATATTAATGATCTCATTCTTTTCCAATCCCAACTATTGTTACTCACATAAAATGCCTGTTCATTGTAAGAACACTAGAACACTAACTGACTCAGGATGGGAACACCACTAACATTAGCTAATAGGTTGCCTTACTAAGCCAGCTAACTTGCAAACATTAACATTAGCCTGCCAACTTGTTACTGTGGTGGCTGCAGGAATAGCACACTAGCTTAGTCAAGCAGGCACAAACTTCTTGTCTCAGTTTTTTTGGCTTGATTTAATCAAATATAGCACCTCTTTTATCTTTGAATTAAAATCTTTTTATTAAATCAAGAATCTTGCAACTAATGAATTCAATAGGCAGGTGTGAGAAACCAAATGCTGGATTAAATTATTCTTCTTTTACTTCACACGGTAAATTATGACACGTTGGAGACAAACTCATTTACTGAAGACTCAGTAGAGTTGTGTTTACATTTTACAGTGTGACACATGGGCTTTTGTAGTCTTGTGTATTCAGTTTCTTTTGAAATCAGTAGGCCGGCAGGAGGAAAACACACTCCACATACATTCAACAAGCTTCGGAAACTCCACTTACTCAAGTGGTCTGTTTATTTTGGCAGCTACTTTTGTTTTTTTTTTTGGCCATGACTTCATGAGCTCAAACTAGAGAGGCAGTGTTGGCTGTGAAAGATGAGAGAGTGATTTACCAATTCCTGATGAGCCGAGAAAGAGGAATACAAGAGGATGCTCTTCATCGTACCAACCATTCTCCTTCCTCCTGATGGCTACAGAGTGCAGAGAGAGAGAGAGAAAGAAAAGGAGACTATTATTTCACTCATTTGCATTTGTTGACTTTGCTTTTGCAAGTTTCACCCAACTGAACCGAGCTGACCTGAGGGCGGCGGGTATCCCAGAAACTATGATAAAAGAGCAGGGATGAGAAAAGGGACAGAGACATTTGATGGAAAAAAAAAAAACAGAGAAAGAAGAGAGAAAACAGAGCAAGAGAGCAAGATGAGAGACCTCGAGAAAGCTACCCACGATGCCTCTCTTCCCCCCTCAGTCAGTGGGGCCATTAGCCAGCAGTAATTGTGTTAGCCTCCCTGGCGCGGCCATGGCGAAATCAGTTTAGCATGGATCGCAGCCTCACACACACACACACACACGCTTGCTTAAAGAGGAGTGCCTACCCAACCCTGCCATCACCCCAGCAACCACACTCACACACATACACAAAGACAAGATGATGAGGTGGGTCGGAGGGGAGTAAAGAGTGTATTTGGCCGTGGTTTCAGCCACTCGACGAAGAAGCAGACACTAGCACAAACTCATCCAAATCTGAAGCTGTCGAGAGCAGAGCCATAGCTGAGCAGGGTTTTGCCGACAGGATCGAAGCAAGTCGGTGGCGCGGTGGCTTATTGGTTATCACTGTAGCCTTGAGCAAAAAAAGGCCCTGGGTTTGAATCCACTGGCAGGGTGGGGCGTTTCCGTGTGGCGTTTGCATGTTCTTGCTGTGTCTGTCTCAGTGCACTGTGGGAGGCTCCAGTCCCTAAATCAATAAGCTGGTATAAGAAATGGATGAATGTATCCTGATTGTGTCATTCAGGTACGTTAGCATTTCAATCTTGATGAAGCCGACACCAAAATGACCACAGTTCCCTTTATGAGCTGTGCATCCACTCCAAGACCTCCCAGTACAACTGATGCAGGCAGACATGCTGCTGCAGAGCTGCTATACCAGTAATCATTCTTTACTGCTCTTACATGTTATAATCATTCTTACAGTGCAGAAGAAAGTCCACTGGATCCTGTCTATCCAATAAATTTAGCTTTTTTTAGGTAATAAATGACACCTTGTTGCTTGTCGTCCACCTGAGGTGCATCAGAGTCAGTATCTTAATGTCTTTACATAGAAACCTGCATCACTTCCACTGTAAACGCAACATAAATGCTCTGTGTATTTTCGCTTTAGGGATTTGAAATATTTTAAACACAAAACATTCAGCAGAATTACTACATTTCTACAGCAACCATCAGCCCCATCCATCAAACCAATGCTCATTTTTTAATTACAATTGTGAGTGTTTGGCTTCTACATGACAGCTTTACCTCTGGATTGTAAATTTAACAAGGTAAAACATACAGTAGGTCCTGCACGTCTATCACATCTTGAAACACTGCCTGTTTGAATCTGACAATCGAGAACACAACCTTGTAAAAGCCTCGACTTCAGGTTCAGCAGGCCGGTGAATTTAAGCCACATTTGTCCTTCACTTTCTGACCAGTTTTCATACACCTGCCATGTATTCTTCTCATCTTTTCATTGTCTTTACAACTTCTGGCCAACTGTTTCTATAGTTAGCAACACAGTTTGAGATAACGAGCTTAAACAATGCGACTCAGAGGTGTTCATGGCGAGTTATCAAGTGCAGCCAGAACAAGAGAAGTGGCAGGAGAACGCTGAGGAACCAAAACTGTGTGTCCAACGACAGCCACAGTATGTGTCCTGCCAAGACGGTGACACCTTTCATGCTCACTCATTGTAATCTGCTGTGGCTAAGAGGCTCCGTGTGTGTGATGCAGTGAAGCTAAAATACTTCGCGACAGACACGAGATCTGAGTGTTAAACTAGCTCCTAATAGCTGATAATCATAAAGAGCAGATGCTTGGCAGGGGAAGAGAAGGAGAGGCAGAAAGAGGAAGGCAGAGAGGGATGGCGAGGCGACGTGGCAGAGAGGGAAGCAGCAGGAGGAGCAAAGATAAGGAGAGGAAAGAGTAGTAAGAGAGGAGTAAGGAGATAAAGAGGGGAAGGAGAGAGGAGTGATGGAGATAAGGAGACGGAGAACAAGGTAGAGAAACAAACGAGTGTGTCAAAGATGGACACAGAGATGAACAGTGACAAGAGGGGCTCCAAAGCTCCGTCTGCTTTATCAACGGCCGTGTGAATGACAGCGTAACCTTCTATGTTTGTGTGTGTTTTTAGCTGATTGAGACCGACTTTGACAGAAGGGCACATTGACATTTCTCAACAACAAGGAAAGGAAGGAGACACAAAACAAATGAAAGCTTGCTCTCTCTCTCTCTCTCTCTCTCTCACATGCATGCACACACTCGCACACACACACACCCACTCAGAGCAGTGTGTATTGGGCAGGTCTGGTTGGCTCTAACATGATTACAGAGGGATGATTCTCTTCAATAACTCTTAGCCCTGAGAGCTAAACCTGGATCAATCTAACCTCCTTCCTGTGTGTGTGTGTGTGCGTGTGTGTGTGTGTGTGTATCTTGCTGCAGGCCAGCTGTTCGTCATGAGTAGTTCAGGTGGAAACAGCCATTTTGGAGACATGACAACACACCAAATGCAAAATATGAAACATAAATAAAGTCCTTTTCTCAACTTGCAAGCAACATTTTTCTACAACAATCAGGACATCTGTTCCTTTTTGCACTGACATATTGCAGTACATATAGATAACTAATGTTGAAATGATTAGTTGATTTATTAACGGCGGATATATATAAAATTGACTGTCAACAACTTGGATAAATGATGAATCATTTAAGTAATTTATCAAAAAAGTCAGATATTTGCTATTCCCTGCTTCTCAAATGTGAATATTTGCTTTTCCCCCCTCAGATTTATAGAATTCTAAACTGAATATCTTTCGGTTTTGCAATTTCAAGACGTCAAATGTTTGCTTTTTTTGATAGTATTACAGCACGGAGAGTCCGGAAACATAAGGAGAGAGAAGGGGTGCTGACATGCCAAAAAGGTTTTTTAACTATTTTCTGACATTTTACTGACGAAATGATTAACAAAAAATAATCAACAAATGAATGGATAATGAAAATAATCAGGAGTTGCAGTCGTAAAGACTCACGATATATACTGTAGTAAAATATGTTGTGTGTGTTGCTTCTGTGATTACATCATCTGGTCGTGTGCAGCTCCCTCTTCTCTCTTTATCTCCACATCCCTTTCTCATTTGTTGTCTCCTTATCTACAGTACATCCCTTCCTCTCTTCCCTGCTCCATCTCCTCATCTCCAAACCTCTACTTCCACTCTCCGACTCTTTGGCCGATTCCTGCTCGGCTCACCTTTGATAAAATACAAACATACAGTAGATAACTTTTTTTTTGTAAATGTCTTTACAGATGGATCCTCTTGTCCGCCTCTCGGCCTCCTTTAGGCATCCCACATGTTTTCTCGCTCGCTTTCAGTGTGTGTGTGTGGTGTGTATGTGTGTGTGTGTGTGTGATATATTCACTGTAATACTTCTCAGAGATCAATAAGCTGTTCCTTTATCACTGTGGCGACGTCTGCTATAGCTTTCAGGACAATTTGCCATGATAACAACAATCATTCATCACCTTGCCAAAGACTACAAGTCCCACGATTCTCTATTCCTTCATTGACTCCCAGCAAAACCTACGCTGACACTTGTAACAGCTGCTCCAATAGCACCACTGTTTGTATTTTGGTTTATAGACATCTATAGTTTTTATTTACAGAATTGTAGTTATGTATAGTTTTTTTTTTTTCTGATGAAGTCTCGAGGCAAAAATCCAAGTTGTTCTCCTGTTGGTTATAAACTCTGCAGTATTTGCTCTCACAAGAACATTACAGATTATAATATCTGCTTCAAGCTTTGGGAGTGAGTTGATTATTTTCACAAATCTGTCCAAGATCATAAAAATAACACACAGCCTCTTTCTTTGCTGCAGAACCCTTTCTGAACACGCACACACACACACACACACACACACACACACACGCTCTCTCTCATCTGCGGATCAATACGTGGCCTCCATGGATGCCTGGTGTAATATCAGCTCTTTACTGTCTGCTGTGTTATTGTGCTCTAACTCATCCTCCCTCCTCTTCTCCATGCATTACACTCGCTCTCTTTGTCTTTGTGTCGATGATCCGAGCTTTCTGGTTCTCAGCTACTTCTCTGCTATCTTCTCCCATCAGCGTTCACGTCTCTTTTTTGTCTCCCATCGCCTCAATCTGTTTTTCCCTTCCTGTCTCCATCACTTTGCCTTTTCACCCGTCCGTCCCTGACTTCGTATGTTTCAAGGAGGGGGAGACGGACGGGCACACAGCATGGAGGAACGATGATGGAAAGATGCAGAAGGTGGAGGCCACACAGTCAAAGCAGGGAAGGACAGAAGGAGGGTGAAGGGGAAAGAGTGGGTGTGATGAAGAACGAGGGGGTAAAAGAGAGAGAGATGGAGGGAGAAACTGGGGAGGGAAAAGGGAAGAGAGAAGAGGAGGAGGGGTGAGTCTGTAGTATGTCTCCTCTCTCTGTAATCGTGTTAACTGGCGGCTCCAAGCCTGGCCTCTTCAGCTGTCACACACAAACACACACACACATGCACACAGCACCTGTGTATGCCTGACAGACAGCTCATTCATCACAATTAACCAATTACAGCGTCCGCCGGTCTGTCTGAACCCGCCTACTGCGGGAGGGAAGGGAGGAGAGCAAGAGGGAGGAAAAGGAGGAGAGTAGAAAACAGAAACATGCTGAAAAGAGAGATTGAAAATAAAAACAGAAAAAGAAAAGCAGTGAGGAAACAAAGAGGAGGACAAGGATATATGTATTTACGTGCACTTGTTCTTTTTGTGGTGTATGTCCATTGTGTGTGCATCCGTTCAGCTGCGTATATAATGTTCCACATGTGTGTTTACCTGAGGCCACAGTATTGATGGCCCCCTCCTGTCCGATGATGTGCTCCTTCAGCCTCCTCTCCAGGGGGAACCTCCTCCTCTCCTCAGCCTCCCGCCGAGCCTGCAACTCCTGGAACTAGACGGAGGTGAAAAAGACGAACACACAGAAAACAGATGAGACAGTCAGTGAATCAGGAGGAGAAGGGAAAAGGGAAATCAACTGTCAAGGGAAAAACACGAGGGCTTTGAAGAGTTTGCAGGCCTGCCCCTCTTTACTCCTCCATCTCTTTATCACCACCTTTTCTCCTTTACCACTACTGCCAACTTCACATCCCCACTACAAAAGGAGGGAGTGGCTGAACACATCCTTAGACTGTTGTTCAAAGCTTTGACTGAAAGCATCAAACTCAAAATCCTTTCTAGATGCAACAACAAAGCTGTTCCTCCCTTTTTTCCCTTTTTTTTTCCTATTAAAAGGTTTTTTTGTGGAGTTTTTCCTTCACAGAATCATGTTGCACAGACTGTAAAACCCTTTGAGGGATATTTGTGATTTGTGGCTACATAAATAAAACTGACCTGGACTGGACTCTTAAACTCAAGCCCTTTGTCTCAGAAACCATTTATTTCAATCCCTTAATTTGTCCCTACAGGAGATTATTATTTATTGATAAATGATGTCATACAAGAAATGTGATCTTTGCACAAAAGATGCCTAGTAGAATATGTTAGGAGTCAAAGTAACAAAAAAAAAAAAAAGCTGCTGAGTAATGGACATACACAAAATGAACAAAACCAGGTTATGAATACAATGTTTATGCCAACAATCATTTTGTTAGATTAGGTGTTGCATTTTTTAAAACTGGAATGAAACTTTTAAAATGCATATCCTTCTTTCTCTACTACTCCCTTCACACCTCCAACTTCATCTTCATCAACATTTCCCAGCAGCTATCTGCTTCCCGTCTTCCTCCTCTTTACCACTCTACCTCTCTATCTTTGCCTCCATTTCTTGGACACACACTTCCTCTTTCCCGCTGATTTGATCTGTCCACCTCTCCTCTCTCTCTCTCTGCCCGGATCTTTTCTTTCCCCTTATTTTCACGTCTCATTTTCACACTTACTTCCCCCTCAGTTCCTCTCCCTCTTTCTTTCTCGCAGCCGCCCTATGACTCATTCATCCTCTCCTCTTTGTCCCCTCAGACTCCAGGTTTTCACCCTGCAGTGGAGGCAGGCTGTTTATTCTCTCTCTCCATCTTGCTTAGCTCTGGCCTGCTGTCAAGCTGCTAGATAACTACAGATAACTCGAGTTTTATTTAAGAAAACCGCAGACCCAACTTCTGCTACTATCCACCTGTAAAATACCAAGAGCTGAGCAGCGAGGAGTCCCTTCAGTCAGCTGATTCTGTAGCTAACCAAGCCTCAAGATCACCCTCAGACTAAATTTAAATCCCATTTTAACAATCACAAGAATACAAACTATCCAAGAAAGTACTCCACAATGTAGAACTAATTCTTTAAGTTTACTGATAGCACTCAGTGTATTTTTAAAGCATTTGTGATGATGTTTATGCCCTTAAATGTGCAAAAGTGCTGAATCAGATCTCCATGACGGTTCATCTGACCAAACTGATGTTTATTTTAAGAGATGGCAATAGTAAATACATTATTTTATTTATATATTTTATTGCAAATACCTTGACATCAATAATGTGACAATATTTTGGGGACTGTTAGTGCTTTCAGAAGATATTTATACGCAAGACATTTTAGAGAAACATAATGTGTTAGTAATGTGAACATTGAGTAAAGGCCTCTGCATGAAAAAAACATGCGCATTAATAAATAATTTGACTTCAGTGCCGTCTTTCTGAAGATTTTTTGGGTGCCTGTTTTTGAAGATACATCACCTGGCTATGCATTGTAGCGCTGAGTGCATTGATTTATTTTCATTTTAATGTAAATTAGGCTTTAAGATCAAGGTAAAAAACAACATTTAAGCTAAATCACAATATTACAACTACAGTTCCAGGTTATATCTAGTCCCATATGACAAAATCTATATGAAATTGATATATAATCCAACTTTACTCTTCAGCACGTTTTTAACCCCAGTTAACCTCTACCAGCTTTCACAACTCTAACACTCAATAGCACCTGTCACTCAGTCACCAGACTGACACAGACCTCCTGAGGAGTGTGTGTCTGTGTGCATGAAGGCAAGTAAATGACACAGATGTCTGCTGAGTGAATTGTGCTGAGTCATTCAGACCAGGCCACAGGAAACAACTACAGCATCACAACATTAGTGTGCACGGAAACTAATTCTAATTCTGCACAACTTGTATGGCAGCACAACTAAATTAGCGTTTGCATCTGCGTGAGTGTGTCATACCTTTCCCTCCCACTCCTGCAGTGCTGTGCTGACTTCTCCCTCCTTAGCATAGTCCCGCGGTGTGTGTCCCAAACCATTGGTCTGCAGGGGGTTGGCACCTGTATGCAAGCATGCAACACACACACACACACACACGTACAGTTGATACATTAGAAACAAATCCAATTATTTGTAGCCACTCATAAAATGGTTGAAACTAATAGAACATCTCTTTTTTTTTTTTTTAGAAAAAAAAAGTGCTCATCTTGTTTGTTGTAAGTATTAACTGCACACACCACCTCAGCAGGAGGGTCCAAACGTCGATCCCGAGAGTGAGGTTAGGGGTGAGAGGTCACATGGGATCAGGGGTCACTGAGACTAACTGCAGTGAAGCAGGAGGGCCATGCAATGACCCTGTAGGGGGTTTCATATCTGCAACGCGTGCCAATAACGCACGCTCTGACCCCTACACCCACAGACCAACATCCTGGATTATTATACAATCTATACACACTGCAGGTTGTTGCAGGTTGGGGGCCCATTGATGCACGCAGGCACACACGCTTCCACACAGCAGGAGGAAAAATGTTGTTAAACGGACTATCTTTAAGGGGTCGGAGTATAAGTGAGGGAGAAACATAATGTCACAGTACGTGTGAAGTGTGCCAGGACTGGGACAGTAGTGGGCTTGTCAGTGAGGGTGCTTAGCAGTGCCTTCTGCCCTGACCTGTGCCACCACTCTCAACCCAGAGTCACCGACACACACGTGCCTCCACATGAACGAGTGAATGTTTCTATCACACCGGCTACACCCAAGACAAAATGAAAATCTTTTTCTTTTTTTTTTTTGGCGAAATCAGCTACACATTTGGAAAGCATGTTGAAGGATGTTGAATGGTGCATTAAGAACCAGATGAACCATCTGAAGCTTTTCTGAGTGAGCTACACTCAGGAAAACTGTAACAGTGTATGTGATCAATACAGGTGCTGCTTGTTCCTATTGCTCTGAGTGCCGACCGCAGAGACTAATAATCACTGTGATGATTATCGATAAACCCCTAAATTTTGTGACCTGCTCACGAAGCTATCGATCCCGACAACAATGCACCACTACCCCCCCACCCCCACCCGCCAAAAACATGAGGGAGGAAAGCAATAAAGTACCCACACACACACACACACACTGGACATAATAAATAGCATCATTTAGGGCTTTAATATCAGGCCAACCCTCTGGGCCACTTTATAACAGGATCAACACTAACGACACTCACACACACACACACACACACACACACACACACACACTTGCATACACAGGATCCCTTCATTAGGAGTGCTTTAGTTATGCCTATTAGGAGTCCCCTCCTCTTTCCTATTTCCTCCTCCCTCTCTTTCACTGCAGCTGGTGGGAGAGAGCCCCTGCTGGTCTTTGTGCGTGTGTGTGTGTGAGTGTGTCCTTGTATCTGTATTGTGTGTGTCTGTGAGCATGTGTGTCTCTCCTGGCCTCCTACCACCTACGGAGCCGTCCATTACTGAGTGCCCCTGGCCACGGGCCTGATGTGGAGCCTGGGGAGGAGCTAGAGAGCCTCCGCAGGTAGTGTGAGGGACTGTGGGCCGAGGAGAGGCCCGAGGGTGGGCCTGGAGACTGTGATGGATGGAGATGTGAGTCGAGGGCCAGCTAAGGCCAAAAGAGCAAACCCACGGCTAGTGGAGTAACACGGACGCACACAAACACAGGGGAAATAACAAGGCGTAGGATACACACGACTCCGTACAGAAACACACGCGGTGTGCACATACATGAAGGGAAGACAGAGGACACACACACACACCCAAATCCACATAGATGTCCTGAAGCTGTGGCAGTTTATAAGATTTTTTGGATGGATAGGAGGCTACAAAGAGGAAACGGATTAAAGAAAAAGACAAATGACACAAGCTTTGTCAAGAATAATAAAACATGCATTAAAAACTTGTATAAAAGTCTTTAATTATGCGCCCATTCACACAGAATCATACATGCACATGGACAGTAATGTGTTTGTGATTGAAAGTCCGTGATGTCATGATTGTTATTGGCCGCGATGGTGGCGCCAACCCGGCAACGGCCCAGTAGTGCGAGCAACAACCCACCCCGTCTTTAATGTGATTGTCTTAAAACAAATGTCTCTGCTTTGTGAAATTTCTTACCTTTTTAATTCAAAAATGCGTCTGCAGAACATTTGATCGAGTTAGAAGAAGTGATTTGTTTAGGCGTACAGAGTGCTTACAGACGCAGGGGGTGAGACGGGCAGACAGAGCTTTGAATGCACCATCCATCATAAACAGAAACAAGACATTAATACTAGCTTGTGTGTGTGTGTAGTGATGGTTGGGGTGTTTGATCCAAAAAAAAAAAAAAAAAGTGTGTTTTTAGATTAAAAACGTATCAGCCTAAAAAGCAAGAACTACAAGCTAAGATTCACAAAGGGCGGCATGTACAAACTCAAACATATCAAAAGGATGAAAGCATACATGAATATATGAATATTTTAATTTATGAAATGGAGGCTTGAGTGCACAAACACACACATACACACTCACAAAGACACACACATCCTGTGGCTGTGGAGTTACCCCAAGGGCATGCTCTGTGTGGAGGTCACAGTTCAACTAGGCCTAGCTTGTTTAAGAGCCGCTCGCCTGGAAATTGAGGGGGTTATTCTGCCCCGAGGGTCTATGAGTGTGTGTGTGTGTGTGTGTGTGTGTGTGTGTGTGTGTGTCAGTGGAGCTGAGTCAACGACAGGTGCGAGTGTAATGGGGGTGAATGGAGAGGGGGCATGAACAAGTGATCAATTTCAAATGAGCTTTGTAATACTGTTTATATTACTCGGGTGTGGAAGCACTAAGATGATGATACATGGAAAGCTTTTTAAAGCTGATGGAGACGATGCTGCCTGCAGCTCAGAGGGCAGACTGAGAACCATTTAGTTTGGATAGCAAAGATTAAGGTAAGGAGCCTGGCAGGTGTCCTGATAAAACTACAACCCTTGAATTAGTCATTTGTTTCCTCAAATTAATAAATTTCACAATAGAATTATAATTCTCTCGCATGAATAAACAATACAGAAACAATCTTATCCCATAAAAGACTTGTGTACATCTATGTATCTCTGTACGCAAAACCAAAATAAAACCATATGAAACCAAAGTGGCTCATTTAGATTCAAATTAAATGTCAGAGGAGCGGCAAAAAAAGGTGTTTGAAACTCAAAATGAAATTCAAAATGGCAAAAAAACAATCTGTTCAGGAGGAAATAGGCGGGGCATGAATTTTACTTTTACACTTAAAATTAAAATATATGAGTGAAAATGTAAAGGGCTGTCTAAATGGCACCAAAAATAACATGTTCTTTCCACCAAATATCACTGAAAACTGTTAAACAAACAAATAAACATACAGGACTGAAAACATAACCTCCTTGGCAGAGGTAGTAAACGAGCAAAGTAACTGTTAATTAAACAAAGACTGAGCATTAACCAGCCTAACAACAGATAGACATTCTGTTAAACCACTGGGACCTTTCCCTTCTGGTGGACAATATAATTGAGTTCTGTCAGATTGTTTTAGCTGAGACTGACAGAGTTCAGGTGACTGCTGCATTTTTTGCAGTTTTCCCTCATGAGGGATGGACTTATTTAAGCAAGGGGGCACAAAAATCCTCCATCCTCTTCTTCCCTTTCTCTATATTATAGGTGGTCAGGGTGGAGCCCCTCAATAGAATAAAATAAAATGAGGAACATGAATGTGAGCCATAGTAAAGTAAAGAACACTTACTGGCTAAGAAACTGACCCTACTTCCTCAGCTAAAGATTTTAACTGTTAGGGTGCATGTTAGGGAATAAACTCATATCACCATGATGTTGAACTGCAGAGTTGTTTTGCAAAATATGCACAGGAACAACCAATAGTCTATGAGTATATATCTAGACCCTCAGAGGTCCCTCGTGGACTCTAAAATGGGTTAGGGACGGATGTGACGTACCAGCCTCCAGCAGCATGCGGACAGTGCGTGGGTCATCAGCCAGTGTGGCGTAGTGAAGCGCTGTGCAACCACGGAAGCCAGCCCTGCTGCTGAGCCTGCCGCTGAATTCATCCTCTCTGGACACGAGGACTGTAGGGAGGGACACAGAGAAATACACAGAGAGAGACAAGAAAAATTCAATTTTGCAGAACATGCATCGGTTGACAAAAAAATAAGAGACACACAAAAAGCCTGCTGGGAACATGGTCCATTTGTAAGATTTGTACTAAAGTTCCCAGTTAAAAACATTGGACACAAACAATTAACAAAACAGGGCATGTCCTTTTAATGAGTTCAGACTCAAAATAAACTTAACAAAATACATTATAATACCTCGAAGATGGAAACAGGAGAGGCATGACTCCAATCTGAGATGCAAACATTACACTTTGTGGAGCAGAACAGAGGAGTATGATGAATTAACAAACAACTTTAACTGGACATGTTTGAGCCTTTAAATCCGGAAGAACTTTCTTTAATCTATTCACAGTCAATAGTAAGGCTCCAGAAAGCGTGACAATGATAACACTGCAGACTACAAAATTGTCTTTCCTGTTTCCAGCTTTACAAGAGTTGTTCATTTTCACAGATTTAAGCTCAACTGTCCAACATGATAGGAGTAATGCGAGTTGCGTTTTAGGGTCTCCTTTGCTGTGCTCCTTACTAATAATAGAGATAGTCTATCATTCTCTCCTTACTTCTCTTTTTCATAAGAGCACTCATCTAGTGCCACTCCTCCATCATCCATTTTTATTTTTTCCGCCTCCTTCCTCTCCTCCTCGGTATCCATCAATTCCTTTCATCACTTGCACCCTCTTCCTCCCTCCCCGCTCCCTCTATCCCAATAACTTTGTCTCATCCATTTCCTGACTTCCTCTCCCTTCCCTCATCATCCCACCCATTTCCTTCAATCCCTCCCTCCCTTTATCACCCCTCCAAAACATCCACATCTTCCTCCTTCTCCTCCATCTTTAACCTCTCCCCATCCATCGCTGCTCCATCCCTTTCTTCCCTACCCCTCGCTTTCTTCCACTGCCTTCCTCCTTTCATTTTTCCTTCCTTCATCAGTCTTTCCCTTCCTCCATCCATCCCACTCTTTTTCTCTATCTCTCTGGCAGTCTCTCTCTGCAGTGCGTGTGTGTGTGTGCGTTTGTGTGTGTGTGAGAGAGACAGGGCGGGATAATCATAGCTAACCCAATAAAGCGTCGCACAGGCCCCCCTAGCCCATCCATCAGCGTGCGTCTGGGAAACGCTTCCCCACGCTACGCCGGCCCCACGTGGACCCAAACCTGACAGCCATATAAATGTCTGCAATATACATATCCCATATAAATATGTCTGCAGAAGCCCAACACAGACTGGGGGGGTAAAGTGTGTGCGTGCGTGTGTGTGTGTGTGCGCGCCTGTGCCATCTTGTCTGTGTGTGTTTGTGCACAGCTCGGAAGAAAAACAAATAAAACACACACTACTTGTCACAGAACATAGAAAATAAATAATGCGGAAGAAGTGAAACATGTACATATATGCAAATCTTTATGCAAATTATAATGTCTCATAATATCTGGTTCAATACTTAGGATTCATATGTGTAATATAGCAACCGCACACACACACACACACGCGCGTGACAAATGCACAATTGCACACGCAGTCGCAAAGTGTTTCTTTTTTTTCTTTTTCACCTTCCAGTGAGTGGATGCCTTTCTCCCGTGAGGTGTCATAAACGTTGTTGAAGTGGTCTCCAGCGTTTGGGTCGGCACCGGCTTCGAGCAGAACCTTCACCACACTGGAAAATAACAAAAGACACAAGACACACATTTAAATACGTGTGATAATCCTGCCACGTGTACACAGACGAGCCCTTCCACTGTTATAATTTAGTATTTATACCACTGCTAGTCTATGGGTCGGCCACATATGGATAAAATATTCTATCGCAATATGTGTACATTTATATTGTTATGTCAACATTTTCTAGGACTTTTAATTAAGAAACTGTTTATAGATTAAGTATCTGAGGGTCCCTCATTTTTGGTGAATCCAGTGAATTAAAAAACAAATAAAGGTTCTTCTTCACATTTATTGAAAAAAATATTGTAAATCCAATATCGTCATAAAGCAGCCTTCTCATTTACAACAGTGAGCACAATGACCTAATACAACCAGAGATATTTAAGGGATAGCTACTTCTGTATAAACGGTTTAGTCGACACATTTCTATTATGTCACAGTATGTATTGTCAAATTCCCCAAACCTAATCAAGTCTTACTGTTTCCTAAAAACACATGCAAGCATTTGTGCCTCAGCACCTAAATATGTAGTCAGGTGACAGGAAGTAGGATGCAGACTGGATATGGGACTGGGACGAGACTTACTTCTTTAACGTCATCAAACATAACCTTGACCCTTTAACAAAGTCGCTGCCGTCCTCACAGCTTGAAAACCAACACGCTGTACACAGATGCAGATGCAAATATCTGATTCCTCAAATGACAATGACTCTTTCACCTGATTTACTTCCATTTCTAGTCTGTCCTGTTGTGGTGGATACACTCCAATGGCCGCTTCCCTCCTTCACTACACACTTGTCTGCTTTGTAACATGTACATATGTGCACATGGAAGGGGCAAGGGTCGGGCCTGTTTCCGGCGACGTTGTGTGTGTGTGTGTGTGTGTGTGTGTGTGTGTGTGTGTGTGTGTGTGTGTGGGGCCCGTGTAGTCCTTCATTGGAGCGTACCGCCTTATAGAACAAACACGAGTACCTCGGCAACACCACTCACTGTGACCCAACGGACATTCCAGGTACCGTCTCTCCGTCGACTGAACACACTCACACGAACACTTTACATTTACCACCATGAACGTGATCATTGGCTTTGACATTGAGACACAGACATGCACATGAAAACACACAAAAACTAGTCAGCTAGTCTGTGCCCGCTGAGAGCGAGAGCGGGGGCGATGGCCGAAACATGAACCCTGCAAGTACGCTGCTGGCTGCCATTAAACTTGTGACTACGTAATGCAGCCTGGGAGGGAGTGATGGATCATTTTCAGCTAAATGGTTATGGCAGGGGCATAAAAGGGCTTAAATGGAGCAAAATGATTATTCATAGGAGGATGAGGTGGACTCCTTTTTTTAGAGCAACTACACCTGACCACCTAACTGTAGGATAACCTGTGCTCTTAAAAATGAGTACTGACAGGAGATATGGCGTCGAGATATGACGTCAAGAACGATGGAGCAACTGCCTAACTCTGATATTGCACCACAGAGTCAATTTATAGGTGAGGTGTGAAATTAAACTGTTCACACGATACAGCAACAGAAAAAGTACTGGTTTAAAAAGACAATCAGAAGATGCTTCAACAGGACAAGAAATTAATTAATATATAAAACACTGTGCATTTGACAACAGACTGAAGCACTGAAATATCTGAAGCATGTATCAATAAATGGAATTAGAAATTAAAGTTTAATCTGCAATTTCTTATAGTGATTAATTTCTCTATAAAATGTTTATCAGAAAATAGTGAAAAATGCTCAAGGTGACGTATTCAAATCACGTCTTTCATCTGCCCAACAGTATAAACCCAAAGATACTTAGTCTATTATTAGATATGAAAAGAAAAGCCTCAAATCTTCATATTTAAGAAGCTGGAACCAGCAAATGTTTGGCAAAAAAAATTACTGAAACAGTCAAATGATTATCAAAATAGTTGGTGACTAGTTTATCAAAGAAACGTTTCAGCTCTGAGTGGAATCTGGTACCATCGTCTGTTTGGGATACCAGGATCAAAAATCACAGTACAGTATACCGTGCACACAAATTACTCCAGCATATCAATAAAACTAAAGAAAAAAACAGAATAAGAATGAGACAAATCTTCCCTTCATCTCCATTAAAATCATTAAAATCTGACAAGATTTTGGTGGTTTGTGTCGTCGCTACAGAACATGTGTGTTCCTGTGGGAGAGCGCGGCTGAGAACAGCCTGGCCAGGTCTTTGTGTCTGACCTTGCTGAGGGGGTATAAAGGACTATCGGGGGGTCCCCTTTTGTTACTGTATCACTGTGGCTGGGGGCGGCAGGGGGGCCGTGACCCACAGAGGGCTCTCCTCTCACCCTTGCAAGCACTTCTACAAACACATCGATGCATCCTCCGAGACACATACAGACACACACACAAACTCAAACTATGGTTGGTCACACGAGGCTGGGCAGGACTGTGTGAAGAAATGAGATGGTCTGAAAAGGGTTAATGGCATCAGAAAAGGTAAACACAAGAAGGAATAAAGAGAGGAAAACTGCAGAGAGGAGGAGGAGGAGAAGGAGGAGGAGTGGATGAAAGGAGGGAAGTGCAGCTAGAAAGATGAAAGAGGGAAATTTAATTATACAGGATAGTGCTAAAACTAATGAGCTTTTGAAAACAGTTTATAGTTTTACTAATCAACTGATGATCAAGTGGCTAACTTTATTTGGGACATTTAGGAGGAGAGTTGCAGCACTAATTTGAGGCCAAACTGAAGGCATGCAGAGGTTAATTAGGTTAAACTCCCATTTTAAAGGACTGGGCCAAAAGTTACAATTACAGACTTCCTAATACGATTTTATGAGTACCGAAACAATGTTATCTGTAAATTACAAGATTATTTTACTCTCATAGCTAAACTTAGACAAAATGAGCATTAGTTATGTAAGGTAGGAGTTAACTAGCTGCTGACTTAATACCCTCGTCTCCAACTTTTTTGTCTTGTGTCCATTGTCTTGAAATATAGTCAACATTTTGTTGAACTGGAACATCCCCAATTAACCTCTTTCTACCTTCCCCCATGCTTTTTCATCTTTGTTTATATGTTTCTTTTATTTTTTGCAATTTTTTTCCTCTGGTGCAGAGATTCAAACCATTATTTGAACAGCTACAGTTGGGATTAAAATTATACTGATGTAACTGGGAGTCAGCTTCTTGCTCGCGAACACTACAGCGGAACAGGTGCTTGAAAGTTGGACCAGTTAACGGACGTTCTCCCTGCTTTACCACCATCCAGCTTTTGTATCGAACGCTTGACTTAATGAGCACTGCTCACTTAACAAGCCGGTGCTGAGGCTGGTAGATTTAATCTTCCAGCTCGTGCCGAGGTTTACCAGCAGGTGACTGGTGTTACTGCTGAGGGGCTGGTGTTAGTTTCCCGTCCTTGCCCTGGAGGGAAGACAGGAAATAGACACTTCCGTCTGTCCTGCGCTATAATAGACACCCGAGCCGAACTGACCATCCATGTCTCTGACCACCTGGCCCAGACGCTGGACCTCACTTGACCTCATCTCACCTGGTGCACATCTGGGGTCAGATAGATGCCAGGAAGAGAGGTTCACTGCACTTAGTTTCTTCTGTTTTTATTTCTGCCAAATAACCTGATTGGTCAAAATGTAACTTTATTTAGTAGCAAATGACATCTACATTTAGAAGACCTAATGTCCTCATTTTATACACAAAATATACACTGCCATGTCTTACTTTTTAAACCACAAACTTGTAAAGCTCAGGTTTATCATGTTTGTAAAACCTCAACAAACTTAACTTGTCATGCAGCAGATCTGTTTCAAATTGAGGAATGGTAAAAGAAGAAATAGTCGCAGTGGGCTGACTGGATGGAGAGCTGCGGTTAACAGGCTCTTACTGCAGTTTTTAAAAAATATATATATACTTTAATTCAAATATTGCAGTAGTTACAGGGCATTACAAACAACAATAGCCCCACAACCTGTAACAACAGGAGAGAAAGTGGTAAAAGTAATAACAGCAAAAATGAAAATAAAAATAAATATGAAATAATAAATCACGTGTTGGAAGCACCACATGCTGGTAGAAGTAGTGCTCTTACTGCAGTTTGGGTGAACCAGCACACCTCCAACATGTCATCAAGGTAAACCCCTCTTACCTTGCAGCTTTTACAATATAATAGAATTTTTCTAAGAGCGACCTCCTTTAAAGCATTTAAGAAGCCTAATCATTCAACTCACCTGACTTAAACCCTGTCACTCTCTTAAATAAGTGGTGCAAAGTGGTGAAGTTCATGTCCAACTTTCAACAGCTACAGTTACTCTCTTAATCATTGCATGGTCACTATGTAGCTGTGAAATCAAAAAAGGAGATAGTGATCTCTCATTTTCCAGCACTGTATTCTTAGGAAAATCCCTACTTTACCAGTGTACACATGTTGAAAATCATTATATGAAAACCCATTAATGTGGAACAGGGTAGAAGACCCTTGGAGTTTATTCTAGTGTCAGTGCCCACCTGAGGGAATATTGTTTTAGTGTACATGTAAGAAACAATAATATCCCATACGTGGCAACTGATTCTGTCACTAAACCAGAGTGTTTACCATCACAATCGTGTTGTATCGTGACCAAATGCTGATAATATTTCACTGGGAGCCCTCTGGTGATTTTCACCTCCATTCAGTCCAGGTAATCCCGGTCCCAAACCCATAATCCCACTCTACATCACTCTCTCTCCACAGCTAAACTGTTCTCTCCTCTCCTTCCCAACGAGCCACTCATCCTCTCGTTCCATCATCCCTCCGCTTTCCCTCGTTTCGTCCCTCTCCCTCCCATCGAGTCGCTCGGCCGACAGGTCGGAACAGTCAACAGGCGTTACACTCGGCTGAGCGCTCATTGTGCACGTGAATGCAGCGAGGGTGGGATGGAGGGAGAGAAAGAGAGATGGAGATGGGTATTGTGTGTTAAAGAGTGCAAACAGTGGGCCGGACCCTGCGCCTCCCTGATTTAGCCCCACATCAAAGCTAAGCAAACACACGCCCCCTGAAGTCTGACCCTTAATTCTTACACACACCTCTCTACTCCACCCCTGATTCTCTCACACAGCCGCACCTCGACCCCTGAACACCAGAGAGGCTGCCTGGTGGACGCTACACCTAGAAACAGCCAGAGGACTCCACGGTTGCCTCCGAAATCCTCTGTCTCATGAAACACGGTTATCACTTCTGGTTCAGGAAAATATAAATACAGAGTGAGGGGAGGGGGGTGAAGTAATTCAACAATAAGATCCATGCTGACAGTCTAGCTACGGGCTGAACCTTGCTCATGAGTAATGCTCCCTGTGTTTTCACTTAACGGCTGCAAATAAAGTTGTGTGTGACTGAGTAATAGGCAGTTGGCCTGTAAGATATTTCGTATAAACTCCCCTTGTCTGTCTGTCTGTCTGTGTGTGTGTATCCTCACTTGTGTGTGTGTGGATATTTTGTGACTGGATATGAGCGTGTGTGTGTGTGCGAGAGAGACATGTGTGACTGATGTGTGCGAACCGATGTCTTCCCTGCAGCAGTGACGGCTCACTGGGGGGTTGGAAGACGGGATTAAACACAGAGGAGTGTCACTGCCTCGCTGAGTTATAGCACTCATAACACACACACACACACAGGACAGTACAGTGACACACACACAGACAGTGCGTACAGACACAAACACACATACAACCAAATTTGTATCCAAAAACACATTACATACATCGATGCGTTACACTTCAACAATCACTCAGCACATGTCTTTAAACATAAAGACATACTGGAGCTCAAACATAGTGAAATAATCAAAGCTTATGATCGTATTTGTCTCTGAGGATGAGTTACAGACCAGACAGTGAGTAGAAGAGAGTGCAAGTAACAATTACTATCAGTTTTACGACTGATTAATTATTGTCTATAAAATGGCATGTGAACAGTGCTCATCAAGATGTCCTGGAGCCCAAGTTGACGTCTACAAATCACTTGTTTTGTCCAAAATCCAAAATCATGTAAAAGCAGAAAATTCTCACATTTGAGGAACTGGAACCAGCAAATGTTTGGCGTTTTTTCTTGATTATTATTAACCAAACCAACACTTCAATAACTTTAAATAAATATTTAAGTATTAGAACGCATTAATATAAAATGCAGAAAATCAGCAATGTAAAACTTAAAATAAACAAATTATACGCTCCAAACCTGAAAACTGAAAACACAGACACACGAACTTGAGAAAGGAGCAACTGTGATTTAAAGTAAGCTCATTTTAAGCTATTTTCACATTCAAAATTCACAGAATGCTTCTCACGGACACATGAGGCCCTTAAACAAAAAAGTGACCACACGGTCCTGATGGAGGAAAAAAAAAAAGCCCTGTAAATTGGATTTGGCCCGGCCTTAACCTCGGCCCCTCTCTGTGTTTTGTGTGTTCTGGGGGCCAGGAGGCTAATTTAATTTGTTGGACAGAGAGATGGGGGAATGGGTAAAGACCGTCTGTCAGTCTGAAAGTCGCACTTTGCACTTCTGAAGACCTACTGTAACAACTAGAGCAGGGACATGGATGACTAACTCAGGCAGACAGCTGCGTGATACCACCACACAACATTACTCTTACATATGCTCACCAGGGAAGGCATCTCAGAACGCTAAACACACACACACACACACACACACACACACACACAGACCTGTGCTGTCGGTTCATGGCAGCCACCATGAGAGCAGTCCAACCTAGACGGTGGCGGTAATTTGGGTCGACCCCCTCTTTTAACAGCCTGATGGGAAAAAGAAACAAAACTTGGTCATAACTTAACATCAACATACAGTGGAGGGCGTCTGAAACAAATGTCTATAAAGTAATGGTATCAATATGTTAGTAGTAATGGTGCCATGTTGGTATCTTAACACATAGTGAGATATAATGATGCTAGAATAAAGGATGTGTTCACACTTGTGAAAACAAGAGATATGGCTGGCCAGCTGCTTGTGTGACTCAGAAACTGCCTTGTTAGACACACCAGCATGAAACCATGATGTCTTTGTCATCATGATGTCTGAAGCCACACACTTGCTCCTTGACCAGTTAATGTGTCCATGTTTGTAAGCCAGGTGTGTGTTGAGTTTTCTGCCCGAGGGTATGACATCAGGTACTGGAGTGGCACAGTCCTAATAAGTGTGTGTGTGTGTGTGTGTGTGTGTGTGTGTGTGTGTGTGTGTGTGTGTGTGTGTGTGTGTGTGTAAGTGATCCATCTGTCGTCTCTTGTGCTGAGCAGAGGCAGACAGTGTGTGTGTTTACAGTCAACACAGTGGCCTCTGTCTGGTCTGCACTCAGCTCTGACGCTCTCTGGCTCTGTTTTCACTGCCTGGTCTGCATGCATCAGGGTTAGGGCTCCGATACAGCTACGCCCCGAGCTCTTCAGGGTGCAGTTCCTGTTTTAGTTCAGTCAAACTGAGCAGCTCACACTACTTTAATTTTACCAGAAGGTTACGTTAAAGAAGGGACATTGCGTGCATTTCACCAAACATATACACGGCAGAACTGGAAAAGCATTGTAGATGAACTCCACAAGGAGGGAAAGGGCTTAAGTCAAGTGCATCAAACAACTACATGAGGGGGCTCACAGAGCTGTCATCTCTACAAGTAGAGGTGACACTATGCTTAGAATGGCATTTTAGCCATTTATGGTTCAAATTTCTGTATATTTTAAGAGTTTGACCAGTGTATCTGGCAAACCTGCCTTTAATGAAACTTGGATATTGTCCAGGCAATACTGCCTTCAATGTGGCAGAGCTATATAATCACAGAGACAAAATGCTGTTTCACAAGCTAGGCTGCAATAAGGGGCATATTAACAATTTTAACCAATAACATCTAAAAATATTGAATATAACCAAAAAATATGAACTAACAGCAGCTGCCATACCTATAATTTCAGCATCGTTATCAGCATACACGAACCCTTATCAATGTATAAATAAAGCCTGTGTCTCATGACAGCACATCAACTTCATATGCACCATCAAGTGTTAAAATGCTGTCTCAAGTTTATAAAATGTTTCACCACAGTTGGTAGTACAACTGCTTCTATAAAGCCTGTGTGAAAACGAGACCTCTATCCTCTGCACTGCCTCTCAGCAGACAGACACACCCTGACACTCTACCACTTCTCTAAACTAAACCCAAGCACTTAACACATCTGTGATCTGCTGACTGGCGGACTGTCTCACTGCACTCTCACCTTCACCATCTGCCACATGGGCACAGGTAACCCAAGCCGACACACATGGAGAAACACACCGATACAAATACCCAACGACACATTGTACATATACAAGCATGGATTGAACACACTTTTACGTGATTATTGCCCAAAGGTGAGGAGCATGACTGACAGGAAATTGCAGGTTCTTTATTATTTTGCTGTCACAAGCAGAATTTCCACAGCGAGTTTTAGGACCATGACCCTGTATTTGTGTGTCTGACTACAGTGTGAACACTGTTTGTTTTCATAGTTACTCAGTGTCTGTAATGCAGTATTATCAGCAGAACAGATGGGACCAAGAAGTACTATAAGCCCAGTAAAGTGTACAAACGCATGGAGAGGCACACACCCTCCTGGCATACTCCTTTTTCGGTGGCTCTGACTGTCTCTGAGTATGAAGGGAAAGTGTCGGGACTGTGTTTGAGTTTAAGATCGGCCTCTGAGCAACGGTGCATTTTAATTTACGAGTTAAATATAAATAAAGGTAATGCAATGTGAGAGAAAAAAATCTTTAAAAAGCTTTAAATCAGAGAGAGGGAAAGGAAAATCAAGGCACACAGTTGAAATGGGGCTCTGAGTGGCCGAGTGTGACATCCATCCTCCTCCTCAGACACACGTTTACACACAGATAGTTCTCTTCTTCCACCTGGTGGTTATTGGTGGGACTATAGGTGATATAACATTCATAACTGTAGCTGACCCAGGCTGTTCCAGAAACTTGCCTCAGCAGATGATCTGTGACTTATACGAGGTTATGAGACCTGAAAAATACTTAAGAGCAGAAGACGACGGATAATTTACAAGAGCGGTGAGGCCAAAAAAGCCTAAACATCTCACAGGAAAAGAAATGCTCTCTACTTACTAACCAGAGCCCATTATAGGGTGACAGTGACATTATTGTACTGCAGAGATCACTTTGGATGGAACCACTCATGGTTTCTTTATTCAAGTAAATGGAGTTAAGTGTAGTCCAGGTTGAGATTGACTAAATAAAATATCACATTATTTCATTCTCAGTATTTTAAGATATATACACAATATTAAAATCAGTGGCAGGAGAAATGGTCTCTGACAAAAAATCATTAGTAATGGTGATATGATTAATAAACAAACATCTCAGTCATATGACGTTAGTGATGTTATATCAATATCACACAGCCCTGCTGATTCCCTACTGATATTAACTAAAACACAGAGATATGAGGAACTACTGTATCTTACACGACAACAAGAACAAATCCATCCAGGTAGTTCCTCCTTTCCTCTTAAGCAGGAACAATGGGAATACTATGGGTAAAGCTCCACTTCAGCCATCATTTTCATCAACCAATATTCCTCATGCCATAATGGAGGTGTCCAGAAATTGAGTTTTGTCCAAAGCATCCCGAATTACAGGTTCAATTCATAACTGCTTGCGAGTATTTTCATCCTCATACGGTCCACTGCTATCATGACAAATAAAGGTAGTATTTGCTGTTCTTTGACATAATGACTAGACTATTAAACCTTTAAAATGCAAAAAAATACCCTTACTACACTTAGCCTGCTTGAATCATGTGGTTCACAATGGAGAGAGCCAAGGATGCTTCTCCATGCCATGGTGCCAGGATATGCATGTGCAAGGTGTTGTAATGTCCACAGGCCTGTGAAATATGTACTTGAAACATATGTATTGAAGCATATGTATTTAGTATAAAAGTAGACAAACATTACGTTACTGTGGGCACAAGAAGAATCAGTGAAATGTTTAGACTGTGTGTGTGTGTGTGTGTGTGTGCGCGCGTTTGGTACCTGGCCAAATCTTGAGAGTTATTGGTCCTTGCTGCCTCCAGTAGAGCATCACCTTGTTATAGCAAAAACAGAAAACAGTACACAAGAAGAATACGGAAAACAAAATACGGGAAAAAAAAATACGGGATGTGCCAATACCATTATATTATTATGTATATTTTCCTAACTCATTGACCACTGTGATACTTGTATGCATTTGGTGAAAATGTGCAAAAGTTGCTGGCCCTCAAAATTGTTATCAATTTACAATATTTTCCATACAAAATTCGTCAGTAACTATCACTAATATCCAAAGCAATTATACCAAGTCACACAGCACAACGGCAGCTGATTGAGTCTACCTTTGTTATCGGTATCTTTCTTCAGGCAGAAGGCCACGGCTGCAGCAGACAGCACACCGGCAGAAACCACTCCTGCCCGGCTGGCTCCTCCGCCTGTTCCCCTGCCTTCACCTCCGCCGCTCTGCCCGCTTTCCTCCCAGTACTGGTTATTGTTGCGCCCTCTGCTGGCCAGAGCCGCCCAGGAGCTGCGGCGGTTCTCCAGGTTGGACAGCCATCTAGGGGCGAGGTGGTGGTACTGCACCGATGGGGTCACACTGGTACCAGCGGTCTCCTCAGCCAAAATTCCTCTTCTGGAGACCCGGGACGTGGATACGATGGGGTTGCGGTTGGTCTCCGCCGGTGTCTCGCGGACGCCCTGGCATGCGGCACCGCTTGCGCTGGTCTGAAGTACGCGGCTGCAGGGTGACAGGCTGCGCGACCTTCGCGCAATTAGCCTGGTGGGTACAGATGATAACATGGCGATAAACTCACCGAAAACGAAGCGGGGGATGAAACCCTCAGTCTGGCAGTAATTCCAGAGGGAAACGGATACCCTACAGGCCGGGGACACCGCGTTAATCCCGATGTAACAGCCGTTATACCTCAATTTACAGGTAGCTACTCACAACCATGGAGACGAAAACAACCGCTTTACTTCATCGTAGCGTGGATGTCACCAGAACGTGCGGTGCATTTCGGGAAATGTGGTCTTACTGGAAACTTCTGTGTCAGGCGCTATGGCGAGCAGATGTTTATCTGTTTCATACTTCCGTCTTAAATCAACTTAAACTGCAGTGGGGTACACAGCAGAGGCATATGAATCAGTGAGTTTATCACATTTCTGTTGCCTGCCGTGGGCAATTTCGGCAAAGAGGTGCAATGATTATGAAAGGGGCTCGAGACAGATAAATATTAAACTTGAAGTTGGTCCTCTTTTGCGCATGCGTAATGTTGCCAAGCGCTAACGGTTACTTGTGAAGTTTCTTGCCTAAAATACCCACTTTATTTACAGGATAGCTGTCCTGTATTTGTTTAATCTGTAAAATATAAAACAGCGCACATCGCGAGCAGTGTATTTACTGTATCCGATCAGGACAGAGTTGTTTTGATTTTCTGGTCCTTTCGTATACACATCATTTTGATGACACAGGCGGTTGTTTTGTCAGTGTACCTGTACTTTGATTGTTCATCGTGGCCGCCAGATGGCATTAAAACACAGTGTAATTAGGTGGTTGCGGCTGCATAGTACACGGGCCATTACAGGCAAATGTCATCATCTTCATCAAATGTCGTCTTCAGTTTTGGACAGGATATTGAGAATGGCAGGATAAATAGATGGGACAATGGGACACAGATTGTTGAAATATAAAATTGAGAGTCATTCTCGTCAAAAATACTGCACTTTCATTACAATATAAAACTATCTTCTTGTCTCATTTAAATGCTTCAGATAGGCCTGTCTTTCTCAATATCCTCCTCTCATTTGTACATTTTTAATGTTGAGAGGGAAAAAGATGATTGGTGCATCCCTGTGTAAGTGTCACACTTGTTGACAATATAGGATTTACTGTATGAGATATTGTTGACGCACTTTGCACCATTCTCCCCAATGTGAACACACTTATCAAGTGATGTGGTTTTTGTTTGCAGGCTACTTTATCTGCTTTATTGTGACTGCAAAAGAGAGAACAGAGGATACAAAGATTAGTCAGACGTAAGACTTAAAGTACACTTAAAATTATGTAAACAGCTCTTGCATCAGGTAGAACAAACATCCACCCCCACACACACACACACCTACCTACAGGGCTGTAGCTCAAAGTCAAGAGGAAATGTTGCATGAATTTATTACTTCCTGCACAAGAAACCAAGCTTGATAATCCTGATAATGATATATTGGCTTGTCTTTAAAACTGCGATGAATCTCTTGCTTCTTTAAGGTTTATGTAAATGTTTCCTGTTGAAATGTGATGCTGCAGCAGAAAAAAATGCAGAGAGGTATCGTTCAAATCTGATGATTTTACTGGTTGGCCATTTTATGATGAAGTTACAGATGTATTCCAGGAAAAAAGTAACAGACTGTTGTTGAAAAAGCTATTTTCTCGAGACTGAAATACAAGCACTAAGCAGAACCATTCTGACATGTAGAAGATTGGGCCTCCCACAGTGGAGTAGAGCTTTAGTGTATCAGGTGGGAATGTTGTGTGCTGGCAGTAGGCTTACTGTGCCTCACCAGACATGAATCATAAGCGGACATCATGCTCTGCCCTCATAAATCCACTGGCACCTTTACCTGCCATCTCATCTAAATGCTACAGGGGTGTCAGTGTGGGTGACACCTGACAATTCATCCATTCTCACCTACAAATACAGCTAGAGTTGCCCACACTAACCTGTTGATATGCTTTGGCCCATATCTGTTTCAAAAGCATTTTTAAAACTCACTATCCCTATTGATCGCGACAACAATGGGATTATGCGATGGCTGATATTCCTGTGCCTTTCTTGCTGTGACATGTCAATATGTCTGCAGTGAAAAAGGTCTGTTGCAGGATTTTAGTGCATGGCAGCACAACGGCTTGAGTTTCCTTTTTTTTTTTTAAATCAACCTGTAAAAATACTGGTGAAACTAGTCACAAATGCAGCCAAATTAAATTATTTCTATATTGACAGTGAACTTGAAAGCAAAATGGGCTTCTTCATATTTTGTATTTGACATTTTTTCTTGATGACCACCTCCAGTTTTTCTTTTCTTTCCTGTCATAAATCTGCCCATTTTGCACTTTACATATTCTTTTGCTTTCTGGATAAATCTTGCTAACCTCGATCTTGCTAGCCCCGCTGCCGTCAGGGCACTCTTGTTTCTTTATCGCTCCCAAATGAATCCAGACTCACTGACCTTTTTCACAGCAGATATTTTGCCTTGTCATCGCAGGTGGAACTAATAATGTTAATCATGGCTCTGTTCTAGCAATCATTGCAATGCAATGCAGCAATTAATTATGTTATTCATCACACCTGTGTTTGACAAGTCAAAATGTCTGTTCAACTTTAGTGTCACTCCCCATTTTCCCCCCCTGGACATGTGTGACCCTCCTGCAATGGGAACCACTGAATAGATGTTTGGGATATTTTATGTTTTGATAATGACAACGTGGTGCTCTATTCATGAGTAAAGTCCCCTCTCACTTGCCTGTCTCAGGAGGTCAGAGGTCAGGGTCAGTGATAGTAAAACTTGGAGCTATTACAGGGGATTTTATTCACAGTTGAGCAAGGGTGTGGCATGGCAGCACAATGGCTTGAGTGAGTGTGAGTTGAAAAGACAGTTTAAATAACCAGACAGCTGCACCGCTCCTGTGCAAAGCAGGTGAGTAAGTCCATGCTTGCAAAAAGGGAAATTATATAAATTATTCTGTGATGAGTGCAGGTGCAGTGATGTGATGCCTGTATGATGTGGATCAGGGTGGTAGGCTACAGCACTTTGGCCACACTACAGTACCTGTCCACGTCCACACAGCCTATCCATATTTTCTATCTTTGCACAAATATACTTAGGTGATTCTAAGAAGAAAATATAAAGTGCACTTAATATTGTTTGGGCCTCAAGATGTCGTGAGAACACCCACAGATCAAATTGAGTGAAGGAGGCCAATAATGGGTTTACACACTCAAAGATGAAAGGAGGGAGAGCAATGAAACAGAAAATGACACGACAGACTGAGTGAAAAATAGATGGGAGTCAGGCAAACAGACTAGCGTGGGGGAATATAACAGATACAATGTGACACTTACTAAAATATTACATTATAGGAAATTTAGAGGACGTTTATTGTTCTCAGTGGTAGTGAGTTTATACCTTGTTGTAAGTTTCATAAGGAAGCGTGACAGAAAGTCAGGTGACAAACACTTTACACGTCAGCCAACAGTAGCCAGGCGCGCCCCCGCTGCTCCGTGAACTAACTAGTTTACAGAAAGGTACGCGTGTATGGTGTGATAGCGCGGGTTGCGTTCAAATACTGTCGGGAATATAAACACGCTCAACAAACAGAGTAAGACGGGAGATGCCTGTATGTCTAAGCTGTAGAAAACAAACTTGCCACCATGTGCAACTTCTTACGTTAGAATCATTTATAAAGGGGAGGGGGGGGGGGGGCTTGAAAATAGAGTTTAAATAGAGTTCGATGTGTTGTTCACACAGCAGCTTACCTGCAATTCCTGGGTCAACATGGTAGGCCAATTTTTGACATTCAAAAAAATCACCAAAACAGATATGCATTGCTACATCCTTAGCTGTTGGTTTCATCTTCCTCCAGCTGTAATGCTATAGATTTACCATATCTGGTAGCCTACAGGAAAAAAGGGTTGAAAACAGTTGTATAAAGCTAATTTAATTTGACCACTGTTACATTAGGCTAATGTTGTTACAACAGAAATGATTTTGTTCCCATTAACAAACTAGGCTTAGCAAACGTAGCATAAGCTAGGCTACCAAAATGTAGTCTACAACAGTAAAGGGAATACTGCATTTATTATCAAAAAGTTTATATAAATTCCAGACCAAATATTTTAGTGTTAGCAAGTTACAGCTATAGTTAGTTAGCTTTACTCACATTCTGTGGTTTCACATGAAGTCATGTGAACATAACATAAATGAATAGCTGTAGGCCTGACTGGTGTGCACCAATGAAAAAATGTTAATAACAGTCTATAATAGGATATGTTAATTGTAAGTGCTGTCGTATAATCATGAGGCAAAGTTCATAATTCATCTTATAATTTCATGTAATAAATAAATAATTAATATATTGATGTAACGTTAAAAGGTCAAAATTGAAATCTGATGTAATTAAATGGTTTGTTTATACAGTGCAGAAATGTAAAACAGATGAAAAATGTACATGACATACTGGGTTGTAGCCGCTAGGGTATTTGTTTATGTTTACTGTTCCGGAACTAAAGTTCTGTGTTAGCGGTTCCACTACGACAGAATTCTGGACGGATTTCATCGAGGGACTGTGTACAGTCAAACGAGAGCGGTGTCTCTCACAAAGGCACTTTATATTGCATTTAAGGCAATATTTATCGGCGTCTGAAGCTAAGACAGACATTCAAAGAAACTCTCAGAGACTTCAAGGACCCTCTTTCCATGACAAGCGGCCAACGATGTATTTTGGTTTACTTGTTGAATGTGATTTGTTTTATTTTTGCGCCAAGCATTATTTGTATCTGTTTCATGTACTGTATAGCTGATGTATTTCATACCGTTTGTTCATACAGTTCTCACGGCGTGACAGAGATGTGGATGCATCGTGAAACAGGTTCCCAAAGCAATAAACGCCCGTTTTAAAAGAACCGACCTGTGTCTGTGATGTCATGAAGAAAGTTACAGTGTAAAATAGAGCATAGATGATCTTAACAAACCTGTTTTTAAGCAGGTGTGTAAAGTCGGTCGAACCGACCTGTGATGTCATGAAGAAAGTTACATTAATGTTGCCATCTGTTTCTGATTAACGTTAATTGGCTAAAGTGTTACAAAGTGACCTTATGAAAACATTGCTGCATAGTGCTACTAGTGGTTAAAAACTCAATTGAGTGCCTTTAAAGTGTATTTGTAAAACAAAGTGGGTCAAAAGAGCTAGGATAAATGACAACGTTAAGCACAAAACAGTTTTGATCCCGGTTTAAGATGCAGGTTGCATATATTTTATGTAATTGTTGTAATGGCTAGCTGTTTTCAGTATATTTCAGCTCTGATGTCTTTTAAATAGGCTGAAATCAATTACATCAATGTAAATAGGCATAGATAGAGCTATCTGTGGCACTCAGCTATTACTTTCCAGTGTCAAAAAGCAGCGTTTCAAGGCAGGACTTCTGAAATAACGCGGTCACCAGTAAAAGAGAAGCAATTCCTTAAAAGTTCCCTTGCCTTATTTCAAATCTAAGAGTTAAAGAACAAAATGTTACTAAGGCGGAGCTGAGTTTTACGAGGAGCACTTAAAGGCAGCACAGGGAGGCGTTTCCATTGTAACCGTCACTGCGTCGTCTGCCTGCTCAACCTGATTTCTCCTCCTCTCCCCTCCACCTCCTCCTCCTTCTCTTCCTCTTATTTCTCACCGCATCTCCTCTACAGCACCTGCCACAGCAGCGACGCAGCGATGGAGAGCTGCTGCAAATTAATATAAGCTCGCGGAGTTGAGACAGAGAGAGAGAGAGAAAGAGAAAGACACACTGAGGGAAAGACGGATAAAGAGGGAGACACGGAGAGAGAGAGCTAAAACGGAGAGTGACCAGCGAAAACACAGAAACATATGGTTTGTCTGAAGAGCGGCTGTTTCTGAGGACTGCTGAACCGGACTGAAACTTATTCAACCACCGATCAACTAAAAGGCACATTTGCTTCGTCCATTGCTTTTTTGGCGCTTATTCTTAGCCTTATTTGTGCGTGCTCTCACCTGTGCGAGGCTGTGGCTTACACCTCTGTTTGATTAGTTTGTGCGGGGTGGATTGCGGCTGTTGCACCTCCCTTAACGCGCACACGCACACTGATCATCACAAGACGCGGTGCAGCCTACAAAAGCTTCATGCGAGGAGGAAATTGAATTAGACAAGTTATTCCCACAGAAGAGGAGGACAGGAGTGCCTGGCTCTCGGCTTCCCTTCATTTCCCCGGCTCACCGTGTCTCCTGCGGGCCCACCAGGAGTCTCTCAGACCCCCTCTCTCTCCTCCCACCTCCCCCCGGTAACAAGCCATGTCTGCACAGACTGTGACCATCCCGGACGACCGGGCGTTCGCCAGCTTCAAGTCGGAGTGTCTGTGCGAGGAGGGCTGGAGTACGAGCTACAGCAAGGGGGGCATCACGGTGTGGACCCAGGCTCTGGAGGAGGGGAAATCCGTCCACAAAATTAAGGTGAGACTGTTTAACCTCTAGGTATGAAGGAGAGGAGAGGGCTAGTCCCTAGAATATGTTAAAATACAAGTATAGATTGGACAGACATAAACCTGCACAGGAATAATAGATAGTAGTGTATAGTTATTTGCAACAATAGGGGAATGAGAGGAAAAGAAGAAACACTAATCCAGTTGGCTGGGAAGTGCTTTTTCTATATTCCCATATGGTTCAAACTGCTGACTTGCTTTAACCAGCTTGCTTTTTGCTGCATGGTAGTTGCAGGGGCTTCTCCAACCCACTAACAGCTTGTTGACACAGACCGCTGTATGCTTTCCCTTTTTGTAAGCACATAAACAAATGTGTTTTTAAAACAATAGTCCCAATGTGATGGTAACAATGCAACTGTAAAGCCTGTTTTCTACGTCACTGTTTAGTGAACACATCCAGTGTTAGATTGACTCATCTATTTATGAATGTGTATAGTGGTGGTGGGGTTGTGAATTCATGCCTAACGCACACTGTGAGAAATCCCTCGTACTAAAGAGAAGTGAGAGCAGCAGTCGGCCTCAGGAGGCAGGTTTGATTCTCTGGAGACACCATTATCCTTTGCCAGTAAAACTATTTTCAAGTCTCTACCCAAAAGCATATTAGGTAGTGTTGAGTATAATCTGGCAGTTTCCTTTGTTGAGCTCATTCATTGGACACACAAGGAAGTGAACAAAAGCATGCACTGAAATAGTACAATAGACAATAGAACTGACAATGACAGAAAATGAATTGATCAGTTATGAATTTAAGCTTTTCATTCACTGGTTACAGCTTCTAAAATTTGAGGATTTACTGCTTTTTCTGGGTTTCATATTATTCTAAATTGAATATCTTTGGGTTGAATGACAAAATATACAGATAAAGACATAATTTTGGGCTCTGATAACTTATCATTATTTGTAGATTTTCTAAATGATTAACCAGCTCCAGAACTGCGTTAGTGTAGGCCTACCATCTGACATTAATAACACAAGGTGCAGTAGGTGGAAAAATATGTTGTAGTTCCTGATCATTGTTTAGGTAAGGTAATAATGTCACAGGCATGTGAAAGAACTTGATGGGCAAACTTTGCTATCTAGTCAAATAGCAGTCGTGGCAGTTTGTCTGAATGTTTGCCTTGGGAGTCGATGTGGAGGCGTCATCAGGGCAGCGATGTCACTTTAGGCCGTGGAAAAACTGCTGCGTACCACCTAACACATTATATTTGACCACAGTCATTAATAATGCTTTGTTAGTGTTCTGGGACAGAAACCCAGAGGAAAAAATAAATTCTCTGCCTTCACAGCACATTTGTGGCAAAAGCATAGAGTTATCTCTTGAATAGGAATAGATGTTTTATAGAAGTAGTTTGAATTTGCACACACAGTGAAAGTTAAATACAACCTTCAGTTCCCTTTTTTTAAAAATTATATAGTTAAGAACATCATTAAGATCATCAGTTATCTGAAGGAAATTAAATGCTGAAAGCCATGATGTAGTTTGTTGGCTCAGCTGATCTGTCTCACTTTTGACTTTTTCACGTTTGACCAAATCTAGCAGCAATTGGGACCTACAGCCCCCTGGAAATAGTTAATCAATCATAAATTAATCAAGAAACTGAAAAGAAAAAAAAAAAGATATTGTTATATCACTGTTATACTTGCAGTTCACTTTGCCAGTGCACACTACAGTCTCCACTATCAAATGTTGGCTGGCAACCTGACTGACTGGCTTAACTGGCTCAAAACCTCTTGCAGTGTTGTCACTTTCAATCTAGACAGGTTTGGCTTCACAGCTGACAGTTTTGGGAAGGTTTGCTTCCACGTTTGTAACCTTTACAGTACTTGCTGATCTGACCTGACATGACAATCTGATTACTGTCACTTACTCTGAGATAAATTGTCCTCTCATATATAGAGATAATACCAAATTCTCCTCTGTGTAAATGTGTGTGTGTGCTTTCCTGCTGGTGTATCCGGGTCTGAGAAGCGTGATCGAGCCACCAGGTGTTTACTTTGTTAAATAAAGTGATGTGTGTGCGTGTGCATGGGTGTGTGTCTGTGTGTGTAGGGGTGTGCAGGGGGCCACAACAGCAGAGGGCTTTTCCCAGCATCCTTTATCTGTCTTTGTACGTGTGATGCAGGTTGTTTGTTGTGTGTGTGTGTGTGTGTGTGTGTGTGTGTGTGTGTGTGTGTGTGTGTGTGTGTGTGTGTGTGTGTGTAGTAGTGCACGGGCCAATCAGGATCGTGTAAATTGGCCTAATTTGCCTGTGTGATTCCTCAGGGTATGTCCTGTGTGTGCCGAAGGGGAGGTGTATCATATCTGCATCAGCAGGGAGTGAAGTGTGTGTGTGTGTGTGTGTGTGTGTGTGCACAGAGGATAAGGTTCTGCTTATTCATGCTTTTTCATACAGGACAGGTGTGTTTCCTGACGACAGCTCTGCAAACAGAAACAGAACCACCACACACAAACACACAAACACAAACATTTTGGAGTTTGGGTGGGGTTTCTATCTTTTAACTGGCGCTTTATCTTCATGTAAATATGACAGTTACAGGATTTTGCATGGTACATCATTGTTTATCTCTGGTTTTCTTTCAGTCTCGCACACAGTCTGCCACTCATTTCATCCGAACAATGGCATGACACAAGTTTGTTTATTCCTCTTCAAATCAGCACAAAATGAGGACATTAATTGTAGTTGTGTGTATGTATCATGCTCATACTGTAGGGGTGTGTGTGTGTGTGTGAGGGCAGGGGCACTGAGTGGTGCCACAGATACAGCACTTCTATTTATAGACGAAATAAAAGCATGCATCTTTGCTGATGCACGTCGAATGATTAATGCGCATGTTGAGACTTAACACTCTCTTCCTCTCTTCCTGTTTCCCTCTTTACTGTATAGCATTAATAGCAGTCAAGGAAAAGTGGTATATCCAAATTAGGGAGTGAGACAGAGATAGAGAACAGGCTAGCAATCATCATTATCATTAGCGGGCTAATTGTCACCAGCCTCATCATCGTCGTAATCATTGCCACTGTTATATTCATCAATAATGACTTTTGTATCACAGAGTAATCGCAGCTGTAATCACTCACGCTACCCATCATCATCATCATCATCATGGTATCATTTGTCAGGGTATGTGCACAATGTGTGGGTGTGTGTTAGTGTGTAGGTGGTTTTGTTTATTTTAATACTTTGACAAACTGTCAGACCCCTGCCCGCTCACACACACACGTATATATGTGTATGTGTGTATATATATATATATATATATATATATATATACACTGGATGCTCCTGGGTTTGCCTCCTCCCCTGCTGACACTCAGGGAAACCCGGCTCTGAATCACACACGCACCCCTTCTATTTTTTCTTAATTGTCTTCTGCTATCATGTGTCAAATGATGAGAGCTGACAGGTTGGAGGGGCAGAGGGAGGGAAGGTACAGAGTGGCAGGGAGAGAACAAGAGTAGGTGAGACAGGGAACAAGGGAGAGAACGAGGAGTGGGTGGAGTGGGTTGGATGTGCAGGGGTCAGAGGTCACTGGGTGTTCTGAGTGGGCAGTGGGCACACTGTGGATTCGGACCAGGCATGAAGAAAAGACTCACTAAACCACACACACACACATACACCTATTGTTAGTGTACCTGCTTGTCTGCCTTTTTGTCTCCCTCCATCTCTGTTATCTTTCTGAACTCTCTTTCACCCGCCCCTCTCTCCATCTCCGTCTCCTTGCTTCATCTACTGACTTCACCGAATTAGAGTGTAATAGAATTACGCACACATGTACTTGGCTGGCTCTATGTCTTCATTCTGTGCTGGACGTCTTTTGCTCCCTACAGTTCTCTTCTTTCATCCTTTTCATTTGGTTTTCCTTCTTCCTCCTACTCCTGTTTCAGTTTGCCTGTGGATACAACACATCCATTCTTCTCCCTGGTCTTTTCTGACCTACAAGTCCTCTGCCAATCAGTTCACACACACACACACACACACACACACACACACACACACACACACACACTCTAATATGGGACCTTACTGATACTGGTGTCATTATTTGCTTATAGCCTTCTGTAGATATTAATACATTTAACATTAGCAGTATCTGTATTTTCTTCTGAGGTGCATCAACAAATATGGCTTTGCCACAGTTAGTGTACACTTTATGTTTTGAGAGTTCATATTGAAAAGTCTCTGTCGCCACTGTCAGCAGGAATCAGCATGCCTTCTCTGTTTTAGGCTTTGTTGTTTCCCTGTAATGTCAATCTGCAGCCATACCCCCCGTTCTGTACCTCACAAACCTTCTCTCAACGCTCACAGACTCATTTCTGGGTATTCACAGAATATTTGTAAAGACTATTGTCTTTAATAGACTGGCATTGCATTAGTTTAGGCAGAGCAGTGTCAGATGACTCTACAATCACTAATCACATTTTGAGTTCCTCTTTGTAATCTCTCCTGGCCTCCACATGTTCCGGTTTCTTACTCGCAGTGCTGGAAACTTTACTTACATCCTTTACTTAGTTAAAAGTAGTTATACCATAATGTAAAAATAAGTAAATATAAGTCCTGCATTCAAAATTATACTTAAGTAAAGTATAGAAGTATTAACAGCAAAATACACTTAAAGTATTCATTGTGCAGAATGTCCCATTTCAGACTGTATATATTATTTATTAGTGGGAGTATTATTTATGTATTAAAGTGTAAGGTGCATTTTCATGAAGCTGGTCAAGATTCAGCTAGTTTTAATAGCTTTATACAGTCAGTGGACATTTTATTAGGTGCACCTGTACAGTCTACTGCAATTCAATACAACATATCTGCCATTAATTTGTGCTAACAGGTGGTTGTATGTGTGGAAGATCATTACAGGGAATAAATGTGGAAATGAATATCCTTTATAACTTTTCACTGTTGCCTCTGCCTCCACCATAGGGGTTTCATAGAGCACTCAAATGTCTTGTTCTCTCTGTGTTTGTATGAGTTTCCTGCCGCAATCCCAAAACATGCAGACCAGGTTCATTGGAAGCCTCTGAATGGCACATGCTGTATGTGTGACTGTGGGCACGAACGTATTTATGTTATGTCTGTGATGGTGTTGCAACCAGTTAAGGATTTTTTTGCGCCTTTCACACAGCACAGTGTGGTGCATACTTTTGTTGTCTGTATTCACTCTTTGCTCAATGATTTGACGTCACAGGTACTGTATATGGCTTGTGGCTTTATTTGGCCTACATGACTTGCTGCCTGTCTGTCCTCGAATAGTTTTAACTTTACTTGCACTGTTGATTGCTGCCCAAGTGACCTAGTCATCTGATACCCGAGTCTTTTAGATTTCTCTCCATATTATGAGTATCAGTATCTGACCCCAAAAACAAGTATCGGTCTACCTCCTGAACAGAAGCATAAATGAGCTCCAATGATGTCCCTGATTAAGATAAAGATAGACCGGCTAACTCTGATGCCCTGCGCCACATTCAGACATTCACATGTTCTTATTCTGTCTGTTCTGTTATTTTGTTGGCAGCATTCAGTGTGTATTTACCTGCTCTCTGCACCCTTTCTACATGTCCTCGTTCTCAGTGAGGGTTCTGTGTTTGAGGGATGTCATTTCAATTTAGCATTTTCAATTTCCTATGTTTCACAGTGTGGCTGGTTGTGAAGCCCTGTGAGATTGTGGCTATGTCTAGAGGCTACATGAATAAAATTGATTTAAACAGCATGTGGCGCAGCAACAAGTGAGCATAGCTCGCACATACAGTTCACACAGGGACGCTGTTGTGGATTCAGAGGTAGTAAAATAACATTTCATGAACAAGTGGGTTGGAAGCCAAAATGGGACGTTGGTAGTTATGATATCTGGTCCCAGGACAATTGACTTCACTTAATTTGGGTCTTTGCCTGAAAAAGTTTCTGAAATGGTGACATCCTTATTTTGCCTTCTCACTTATCTTCACTTTTGAATCGGTGAAACGGCAATGTCCATCTGTTGGTTGGTCTGGCCACCATTAATTAGCAAATGTTAGCATGCTAACACGCTAAACTAAGATGGTAAACATGGTAAACATACCTGCTAAACAGCAGCATGTTAGTATTGTGAGAGCATGTTAGCATACTGGTGTTAGCACTGCTGTGCCTATACATAGCCTCACAGAGCTGCTGGCTCACATGATTAAGTTATTAGTCAGTGATTATTAGTAAAGGAGTTTGCAGATTCATATCTGAATGAGCACTTTAGATAACACGTTTTTAAAAGGCAAGTCCATTTTTGGTGCTATTACACCAAAGGTAAGCACATAATATTTCACTAGCAATTTTTATTATAGACTGAGAGGAGACCTCCCCTTTAAACAGCTGTACAGGCAAATTTAGAGTGAAGTTGGTGATCAATTTCTTAAATGAAGTCCTCAGGGAACAAGGGAAAGAAGATGCAGTGCAGATTGAGCTTTAAACCCTCTGGACTGATTTGTAATGGGAGTTAAAATCATCTGGTACAGACAACCACCCTCGGCCCATTTCTTTCTCATTTACTCTTCTTCTCTTGCTCTGTTTGTCTTTGTTAGCCTCTCACTTGCTCTTAGTGTTTCTTAGTGTCTCTCATCCTCCGTTGCTCTGTCCTTTGTCATTATCTCTGCTTTTTTTTCTCTTTACATGACTCTCCCTTCTCTTTCTCCTTGTTGTTATTATTAAGACTAGTTCCCCCTGGCATTTGTAACTGTAGTAACAGCTTTGCTTTAGGGCTGCAGACCTCTCTTTACACAGGGTGTATGTACAGTGCCTGACATAGGCAGGTGTCCCATGGTTTCATGAATAAGCTGTGACACATCTGCACCAAACTTGTTCCAAATCAACAAGTACGGATGTATAAACAATTAGTTCCTCTTAGATTATGCTTTGAAATGTATCACTATAATTGATCTTAAGGTTTCTAAAGTAGATTTTAGGATCTCTTTTGTCCTACTTTACTTTTTGAGTATGTTTTATTGAATCTGGTTTGCAGCATGAAATGAGCCAATCTCATTTCTGGTTTTAAACACATGTCCTTCATGCTTTTGTCCAAACAGCAGGGGAGCTGTGGACGTGGATGGCCTCTAAACATCTAGCACTCAGACCCACTGCTACCCCGTCACTCTCACAGACCATCTGACAGACTGTTTGTTTGTGTGTCTGTCTCTCTGTACTGTACTGATTGTGTTGTTTTCCATTTAGCTCAGTTCTAGTAATGACTCATCTGTGGTCAGAGGCCTGTCTCTTGATTCTCTCCTAATTCTTTCTCTGTCACACACACAAACACTATATCTTCCTTTGCTCTCTGACACTGATACTCTCCGACCATCTGATGTCTAATCATTTACACGTCAGTTGCCATATCTGTCTGTGTGTGTGTGTGTGTGTGTGTTTCTTTCAAATGGAGTATGTGCAGGATCCCTCAACACTTATATTTACACACGTCTCCTTAATTGATTTGTTCTGTTTGCATATCAGATCAAGTATGGATGTTGAATTTTGTGCTCGTCTTTGATGTGTTCACCAGGGTTTGTTTTTAGTTTCACACCCACCTTTGTCGGTGTGAATTTATGGGATGCGGCTTTATAAAAATCTACTGGATTTTCCTGCTTCATAGTTGAATGAGGTAGAACTCTGAAATGTTTTGCGTGTTCAGTGCAATAGCATGGGTTACATATGGTAAACATGAGCTCAATAAAGTTGGTTAAGTCTATGATTCTGTTATGTTGTGTGTACATTTTCTTTATTGCCTAAAAATTAACACTCTGTCCTTCTCAGTGTCGGATGGTGTGTAAGGACGTGTCAGCTGAGACCGTGTACGACGTTCTCCATGACATTGAATACAGAAGGAAATGGGACACAAACGTCTGTGAGACCTTTGACATCGGGAAACTTACGGTCAACGCGGATGTTGGTTACTACGCATGTATGTTACACACTCGCGTGTAAACGTTCATTTGTCACTAATATGATTTGGGGCTGTGAAGGGAAGAAAAAGTGCACGTTGATCTGCAATGTTTTGTTCACCAGATTTGTCATGTTTGTTAACAGGGAAGTGTCCGAAACCTCTTCGGAACCGCGATGTCATCACGCTTCGCTCCTGGCTGCCAATAGGGAAAGATTACATCATCATGAACTACTCTGTCAAACATGCCGTGAGTACACACACCCATGCTCAGGCTTAGCCATGCTCAGCTGGGGCCCTGCTCGTTCACTTCTCTATAACTCGGTGCATATGCGTTCAAAGATGCAACAAATGGCCTATTTAGAAATGAGTGCACATTGAGTGAACCAACATGAACTTTGATCCTGTTTAGCAAGCTTAAGGGCATTGTGTTGTATGAAAAGAAATCCTTATATATTTGTGGAAAGTCTGCGATACAAAGCTCTCCGTGCGTGTCAGTCATTTAAATGTCTACTCATCTCATACTGCATCCAGGAAGTAAAGAGAGTTTGGCAACTTTCCAAAGAGAGAGCACTCCCATACCTCCTGCCCATGATGCCCATGATGCCCATGCTTCGGTTTAAGAGTAGGATAGTTAATTTGATACAGTTGAATACATTGTGTTTTTAATTCGGCTTCCAGTCGTGCATTTTAAGACCTTGAGTAATTTGCCAAAGGCCAGTAAAACAAACTTTGATTAGAGAACACTGAGACCATGTGAGTGACTTTGGCTGTTTTTTCTTGTCCACCTGCAAGAAGAAAACAAGAACTATCCCGTGTAAGCTTGTATTCGTCACCTCTCTCTAGGGCCGCAACAATCGATTAATCTGCCGATTATTTGCTTGGCTAATTGATTGTCTGGTTTATAAAATGTCAGAAAATAGTGAAACATGTCCTAAACATTGTCCTAAACAGTTTGACCAACAGTATAAAACCAAAGGATATTCAGTTTACTTTCTCATAAGACAAAGAAAAGCAGCAAATCCTCCAGATTGATAAGCTGGAACCAAATGATGTTTGGCAGTTTTGCTAGAAAAACTACTTCTCCTCTCCTCTCTTTTCATGTCTCATTTTTCTTTTTCTTCTGTCTTTCTCGCTTTTTTGTCAGTCGCCCCAGTCTCTCTTTCTCTCTGTCTTCATCCCTTTCTGTTTCTCATTCTCAGTTTCACTCACTAATATAATGTTTACAAAAGGATAAGACCTCTCATGTGACTGTTAGCCGTTGACTTCCGCCTCCCCTTCCGCATTCCTGCATCAATAAGTGGTCACGAACATAATAGACAGTGTGTGTGTGTGTGTGTGTTCCATGTGTGTGCATGGCTGTGTTCCATGTGTGTGCATGGCTGTGTGTGTGTGTGATTAGCCAAGGTCACTCTTGATAATCAGTAGAATTTGAGAGCCTGACTTGTGGAGTGCAGCATAAGGGGATACTTAGTAGGGTGCTGAGTTCACGCGTCTACCGCCAGGAGTCTGTCCACTTGACACTACATTCATCTGCGCTCTTTCACATGATTAATAACAACTGCTTTTTCAGTCACACGTTTGGACGGTTTTCAGCAATCAGTCTCTGAATCCTAATGACTCTAGCGCCACCATCAGGTCAAAATCTTTTTTGATTTATGACCAAATACCTGAGAACACGCTGGTTAACATTATACCTGCTAAACATCATCATGTTAACATTGTCACTGTGAGCATGTTAGCATGCTGATGTTAGCATTTAGCTCAAAGCACCGCCTAAGCCTCACAGAGCTGCTAGCATCGCTGTAGACTCTGTCTTGTTGATTAATAGTTGAATATATGAAAGGACAAAAATAATAATGGCCCGTTGCAAGTTAGCCCAGAGTCATAACATAAGGAGTTCCTGGTATGGTGGATGTGTCAAGAATGTAGAGAGACACCTCATTGGTGACTAATGCTTCATGTTTCCTGTAGTCTCTCCTACAAAAAAAACCTGTACATTAGGTCAGAACATTATAATGTGATCCTGCAGATGTAATGATTCACAAAAGCTTTCATTATTCTGCACAAAGCAGCAGAAATTCCTACAATGTAACCTATTAGTAGAGAGTTGCAGGCACCAAAAATATGAGTCAAATAGTAGAGAAACGATAAAGCAGTTATCTGAAGTTCTCCTCTGATAAAAGCTTCTTTAGCTGACTGCTGCTCTGCATGCTTCTTAAGTGCTCTGCTGCAGTGTGCCTGTCCCAGTTAGCACAGGCTAACCAGTACTGTACTTTATCATCATGAATAATAATCTTTAGATATATAGTCAAAGGAGCCAGCAGTGGAATAGTGGGCTAGAGCTGGCCTTTACTGCTATGTTATTCACAGGATAGTGTGGACTGGATTTGCATCAGAAAGATGACTGTGAAGCAGAAAATCAGATTGACTGGCAGCAGAAAAAAAAACCCAGAATCTAAGTGTTTACCCTGCACAACTTATGTAGACCATTTGATGGATGGTCACAAAGAGCTAAAGACAAAGTTTTTTTGTTTTTTTTAGCAGTGATTTCTGAGTGGGTACAAGTCATATACATAATAAATTAATTAAATCTGCAGCAACCAAAAATCAATGAAGATTTTACAGGGTTTCTTGTCCTGTTCAAGGCTGTTGGCACATTCACTGAATAAGGATGATGTTAATGCGAATAAGAAACTGTGTGTGTGTGTGTGTGTGTGTGTGTGTGTGTGTGTGTGTGTGTGTGTGTGTATTGTCTCTACAGAAATACCCTCCTAAAAAGGACATGGTGCGAGCTGTGTCCATTCAGACTGGCTACATGATCCAGTACCAGGGACCCAACCAATGTATCCTCACTTACATGGCCCAGGTAGATCCACGAGGTAACTAATACACACACACACACACAGACACAAAGGCAATCAACAGCAAAAACACACAAGGACAAACTCATACAGAAATAGAAGTACACATACAAAAGAAGACTGAAGCGCACACACACGCGCGCACACACACACACACACACACACACACACACACACACACAGGTGCTTAACGCATGCTCAAAGTTCTAATGAATGATTCATTGCCCTGCCTTTATGTCAAAATGAGTCGCCATAGTAACCATATGAAGGACAGTCTATTTCACTCTGTTGCCTCTCTCTCTCTCACTCATCCCTCTTCCTCTTCTCTCTTTTCTTGCTCTATTTTTCTATTCATTAATCTTTTCCTCTTATTCTCCCTTTAATTCACTCCTTTGCTGTCACTCTCTTGCATGTAAGTGCTGATTGTGTAAATCTCTTTAATCAGTCTTTTGTAAAGTGTGTGTGTGTGTGTGTGTGTGTGTGTGTGTGTGAGAGGGAGAGGCATCTGGTTGCAGTGAGTAGCAAGTTACAAAGCTTCACTTTGATCCTGGATGACATGACGTGTAATAAAGCAAACATTAAATCCCTCTTTTTATATCTTCCCCATTCTCTCTCGCTCTCTCTCTCTCTCTCTCTCTCTCTCTCTCTCTCTCTCTCTCTCTCTCTCTCTCTCTCTCTCTCTCTCTCTCTCTCTCTCTCTCTCTCTCTCTCTCTCTAGGTTCATTACCCAAGTGGGTTGTCAACAGGTCTTCCCACCTCCTTGCTCCTCGCGTAAGTCATTTGCAGATTAACACAGATTCTGTGAGTGTGTTGTGTGTTTGTCGACATGTTAATCCACAGGCAGTGCGCATTGAGGTTATGCACAGCGCAGTGCTTGTGTAGAAGGGGAACATGGAGACCTTTTATATGCGTGTAAAATTTATAATCTCTCCTACACATTCCAGAAACATACTGTTTGCTCTGTTTGTTTGTCTGTTTTGAGGTTGTGTGCACATTTGTTGAAATAGAGCAAAGATTCTCTGGAGAGTATCCCGAGATGGAGGAATCCCTTGATGATAGTCAGAAAATAGCAGCTCGGCGAGACGCACAGATCCCACTGAAAATAACCTTGCTGATGACTTCAACACAATAAATAACAATAAATACAAGAAGAATTTTCTGTCTGGGTTTCTATAGATATTCTTTTATTAGGATTAATTTCTAATTCAAAATATATAGTACATAGATACATAAAAATATTACCATTTAATTTGACTTTTTAAACCAGTCCAGTCTGTGTTATCTGAGCATTGAGCAAAAGTGAATATTGGCAACGCATTCATGTACAATCATTTCCTTTCTGTTAGCAGAAGTTGCTGATGATCCACACAGATCCATAAACAATAAACGGTTATGTTCTCTTTCTCGTGTTGCTTATTTATTTTGTTCTTTTTAGGCAATGAAGAAGATCAACAAAGCCTGTTTGAAGTATTCAGAGTGGAAGCAGAGACACAACCCTGGCTTCAAGCCCTGGCTTTACCCCGAACAGACTACATTACCCAGCATCCCACTCTCTGAGCTCAGCATCCAGCATGCTGAGAGCCTGGAGAATATTGATGAGAGCTCCGTGGCTGAGACCCAGGAGAGAGAAGACAGCGACTAACACACACACACACACACACACACACACACACAGCCATATATTCACACATACACACACAAACATACAGTAAAGCAGGGTTACATGCATACCTGATACACACACACACATACATATATATATATATATATATATATATAATGTGTGTGATTCTATATGTAAGTATGTGTGTGTGGATATGTGTGTATACATGCACACACAAACACATACTTGCATACATACTGTACGTGCAGTTGCATATGCAGGCATACTATGTAAGCATTCATGCACATAGACAAACTCATACTTGTCATACTATCTCTGACTCACATACATAATGTATGAACACATGAATATACAAACATGCACCATAGATGCACTCACAGATACACACCCACCCACCCACTCACTCACAAAGTTTTCTAATCGGGACCTATGCAGATTATAGCAAAATATATTTTCAGTAAAATTTACTGTTAAAATGTTTACAGATTTACCTGATACGAACAATGGATTTCAGAATTATACTATCCTCCTTTATCTGTGAGTTATTTCTACGGCCTATCAAAAAAAACCCATCTCAGTGCGACCCCAAATGCTCATGTATACACTAAGGACATACCTGTGTACACATATGGACACACGCCATTCATTTATACTACATTTATACACTCAGACATGTATACACACTCAGTTTGTGTCTTTCTGCCCATGTTGTGTCTCTGTCCCTCATTATGTGCCTCCATCACATTTTGTAAGCACATGATAAATACGCAGGTGTGCAGAAGGCAGCTGGAACCCCCAACCCAACCTGACACACACACACACACACACACACACACACACACACACACACACACACACACACACACACACAGATTTTACACTCACACGTACTGTCTGCTCCTCTATTTGAGAGATGTATGAATGTATGTAGAGTTTAAAAAATTAAATGCAGATTCCTACAAAGGTTTTCAAATTTCTCCGGTGAGTTGAGTCATTTTTTTTTTTCTGTACGTGTGCATGGTGGTGCTGATGCTAAAATAGGTATAGAGAATCACTGACCTGATTAAGTGGTTGATCTGCTCTAATTCACACATTCTTTCAGTGACATACACACACACACACACAAAACCACTAATTTTAAAACTACTGCTATGATTAGAACAGGGATACACCATGATATACAACCTATTGATAAACAGTTTGTCACTCCCTGGAAAGTGTGAACGTGTGTTTGTTTGATTGCATGCACCCATGTAACGTATGTGTGTGCAGTGGCCTAGATCAGAATTAGGAATCCCCCAATCTGTTGGCATGGCAACACTGAGATCGACTCGACAGCACGAGCAAGAGAGACATGAGAGCTTGCATGTCACAGAGGAAGTGACTTATTGCAGGGTGTCAGCCCCTTCTTCCCTGTGTAGAATTAGACAAAGAGCACACATACTGTAAATGCACCACGTGTACAACGGCTACAATTTCTGTGTCCCTGTGGTGGGTTAATTGGATGACATGACGCTTGTCTTGCCTAACACACACTCACACACAGTAACATGGCTTAAAGTATGGCTAAAGACCACATCAAACATATTTCATACGCATAAGCTGAGAAAATTATTTGAAAGTCCATGAAGCTATCTGTCTGCGAGTGCCTCAGTAAGAGGAACATATACTCTACATGAAACGGCATGCCTTTTAAATGTTTTGTTTTGCATGTCATCCTCTCTGGCTGTTCCCTTTTTACGACATCCGCCTCTGCATATGCACCGCCTAATGAAATATGAATGATGAAGGGAAGAGTATGCGAGAGACGCAATAAGGCATGAGGTGTATACAGCTCTGGTGTTCTGCCCCCCCCTTTTTTTTTCTTTCCTACAGCTGCATTGACTGTTTATCCCTCTGCCCTTGTAAATGACCATCCATCCATCCTCAAAGTTTAATGAGGCCTCCTGCATAGCCATCATCATCGTGTGTGTGTGTGTGTGTGTGTGTCAGAGGAAAGGGCAGCGTATGCACAAACATAAGTGTGAGAACTGCGTGTCCCAGTGGTATCCCTGTATTGTCTTCCACCCGCCTCCACAGTAGGAGGACACATACAGTATAAGCAGCATGACGGCCGGCATCCCTCTGTGTGTGTGTGTTTCTGCATATGTGTCACACTGCCACCCCAACAGCAACCCAGCCCACCAGAGCTGATAGCCTGGTGATGACTCATCACCACACAACCTCCTCATCCTCCTCCTCTCCCTCTCCCTTCCCTCCATTTCTTGTATTCTCCCCCTACTCTGTTTCTGTCCCTTTTATCATCTGCTCCTCATCCTTTCCTCAATTTCTCCTCTTCTCTGCCATGTTTCTTTTCTTCTTCCTCTTCCCATCCCTTCATCCTCTCATCCATCCTTTCATCCCCTTCTCATCCAGGCCTCTCTTCTCTTTTGATCCTCCTTTTCTTTTTCTTGGTTCTTCCCTCTCCTCCCATTCCCCCCTTCTCATCACTTCTCTTCTTCTGCCACTCTTGTCTTTTCCTCTCCCCCTTTTCCCTTTTCTTAATCTAAACCATTTGTTCTCCTCCATTTATTCCCATGTAGTCTCCTCTACAGTCTCCAGCTTGTTCATTTATTGCTCCTTTTGCTTTCCATTTTCTGCTCTTTTCGCCTCCCTCTTCTTCGCCTTCCACTTTTACATTCACTCCCTGCCACTTCTCACCTTTTACCACCTGTTTCTTCCATCTGTCACCTTTCATCTCCTCTCCTTCTTCCATCTCCTTTCCCCGAGCTAATCTTTCTGGCACAGTCCCCTGATCTTTACTCCAGGTCAGAAGTAAAATGAGTAACACACTGCCGAGTCACTGACTTGTTACAGAGCCAGTGTGTTGTTCATCCAGGCTCCTGAAGGCTAAAATATTACCCTTTTACTTATTCGGTCTTTGGGGCGACTTTTGGGCCCCTGACTGCGTCATGATGGGACACAACACATCAAATCACATGTGTGACACACACAGAAACACAAAGACCAAAAGAATAGGCACATTTCCCCTTCAGCTCTCTAAAAAAACACAGTTGAACAGTAAAGTAAAGTTTTGACAGATCATAGTGACAAATGTGACCTTTTTTATTCATGTTAACTGTGGGAAAGTGGGATATTTTTATTTCATAAATGTTTTATGTTTCCTGGTACATCATGATGTATTGTGCGACTGTGAAGTTATGGGTTCCAATTTGGTCTAGCTTATGACTTTTATTGCATGCCAGCCTCCCTCTCTCTCAGTTGCTTTCATCTTGCTGACTCTCTTCACTGTGGCTGAAATGCAATCAAAGGACTCCTCTTAAATAATTTAAGGTCTATTTAGATGCAACATTCTCTTTCTACTACAAATGCTGTTTTCCCTTTATTACTTTGTGCTTTTTTTGACTCGATGATTTTATGAAATTCTCTCTCTATCTACTAGGCTCAATATCTTGATGGTGGGTGGTTGCCCTCTTCTGGTTCCTCTGGGGGCTTACATCTAACAAATCAGCAGCCTGTCTGATGTGAATGCCACATCACCGCTGCCTCCATAAAAATAACTTAATTATTTCTATTCATGGTCACAGTGCTGACTAGATTGTTTTCAGGATTATTACCTGTTCATACCACCTGGTGAGCTCATGGACTGGAGAGGAACCTAAGCAATTAAATATCTACTTCTCATTTGACTTATATACTACAGTTACTGTTTTTTTATGTGTGTTTGTTTTGATTGTGTGATTAAAAGTATGTAAATCGGTGACTGGTGACAAGAACAAAACCCCTTTTTTTTAAATATTATTTTTTACTGTATTTATATATTAACAGCATTGCTTCCCAAGGGAAATAAGGTATATGTATTGTGTGTCTTGTGTGTTTTGTCATTTACTGTGTGTCTGGTAGTGAGTTAATAATGACATTTTCAATTTCTCTATCATTATCTTCTATGACAGTCCTTTATATTTCTAGTCCTTAATATTTTGTAATGTAGGGATTTATAGTCTGCAATAGGTTTATTATTCTTTACAAATATAGCCTTGTGTGAGCTGAACTTCTTGTTAATGAGAAGTAAGTGGGATAATATCTAATTAAAGGGTATTTGCATGAATGCAGACTGGGCTGTCCAGTGTTTTTCAGTGGTCACATGATGGCCGTGCGGAAGTTTTTGCAATTTTGCTGCATCAAGCTAGCCATAACCAGCCAGAGAAACACCGGAAAGACGGTTCTTAGCATTAAAAATACAACGCTACACAGTTGAATGTGAATGTATGCATTTATTTTGAAAGCTAAGCCCGGAAATTGTCTACTTATATTATTTCAGCTTAACACTGGCTGCCTGTGAGTTGCTGCTACTGCTTTTCATCCGTGTGAAAAATGTTATCCGCTATTTGGCGTCGCAGTTGTGGTCACTAATCTCGCCTCAAAAACAAAAGGCCTATATTTCGGTGAGTTGGACACTTGCATAGACTTGAAAAGGTAAGTGAATGACAAGAATTAAAAACTTTTTTTCCCCCCAAGAGAAACTTTCCCAGAGCAGCTGATAAGAATAGACACTAAATTAACAGCATAAAACCGCACAAACACTGGGGTGGTTCAAACTGAAAAACCGTGTTGTCTAGGTTACATTCACGCATTGACCGTTAGCTTGACCAGCTGCGGAGAATACAACGTTCGGTTAGCTAAGCTAAAGAAATTCACCAGTGAACAAAACAGAAAACATTTGTTTGTGAATAGACCGCTAGTCGAGTCAAGTTCTGCTTTTATCGGCTTGCTAATCAATGAAGAGGAAATAATTCTCGACCTTCAGTTGTTTAATATTAACTTGTTTAACTGTCTTGTTTTTCTCAGCTGCCACAGGCTGCCCTATTCTTTCTCAAAGCGGAGAGGAAATGGGCTGCCTACGACGGGGTTGTTTATCCCCAGTGGAATTCATTAATTTTAAGCTGGGTGCATGGATGAATTAGCTATTTAATCGCGGCTTTTAACTAAATTTATAGATGGAGTAATTGGTCGAATGAGAGTGTATCGCATGCCTCTTTTCCCACACCATGATCTCTGAACTGTCTCTTAGCAGGTGGACTTGTGACAGGTGGCACAGCATTTCTGGACCTAGTGCTGGGTTCTTTACACTTTCTAAGGTAGGTCCCTCTAATACCACTACAGCACACAGCTACAGTAGATTACACAAACCCACTTAGCTGCTGAAGGTTGTTTTTCATCATCTTATTTCTGCTTTTATGCACTCTACGGCAGGGCTCCTACATGAGGGAGTTCATACATAAAGGTGTTAAGGTGTGATCAATAGTGAAACTGTCTGAATATGCTGTCAGATAAGTTATTAAGTTATGTGGAAACTGTGACATACTTTCCTTGTCAATGCTTACTGTGTAAAGTACAGAGGAAGACTTTTGCATGTGGGTTAAAAGCCTTAAAATAGAGTACATTTTGCATGACTGACTTGCTCAATAGACCCTTAAATTAGGCGAAGACAGGAATTTGTACACAGTAAAGTGTTCTCGCAGAAGCTCCTGAACCATGACTCAGTGGTTTTATCACTACTGTATTAGAGAATTTAAACAGGACATAGACTTGCCAGGGCTATGTAAATGCATTTAAAGCAAGGATCAAACAACCTTTGTGCCTATTTAAAAAAATTACCCACATAATGTTATTTTGGGGGACTGGCAGGAGTAGCTATCAAACAGCATCATAGCCCTACTGACCTTGTTTTGTCTAGTAGTGGGAACTGGTAATGAGTATGCCTGTGGCTTTCAAGTGCACACTGAGAGCCACATAAGGTAATGTTACAGGATGTTGTTTATCAAGGCACGAGGTATAAGTATCTCTCTACCCCTCAACCCATGATTTTTTAATTCTACCAATTCAAATTTATAATCTTGATTTAGATGGATTGTAGTTCTACCGAGGATGTACGCTCTGAATTATTTATCGGTCATCGACATCAAGTTGCAGCTGAACGCTTTGTCAGTTTGTCCTTCTCTCTGTCTTTCTTTATCCCTCCTGTGTCTACCACTTTTCGGTCTTTTTTTCTCTCTTTGTTTCCCTCTCCGTCTGTCTCGTACACTCACATGATTACTCGCTACTGAATCACTCCATAATGAGGTGAGAGGAGGAATATCTCCCTGGTTCAGAGCAGTCTGCAGTCTAAATTAACACAGGCTAAATGAAAAGTGCAGTTGTGCAAGAAGTGATAACGGGAGGCTGTGACTAAAATAACGTTAAACTGAGGGTATAAATTCCCAATAAGACTCTGCAATAAATCCTACCTTCATGAAGGATATAATTTTCATTTTATGGTCATTTTGGAGAATGTAGTTTGTGGTGCTGTTCATCAAAATTTTGAAGGATCTTTTGGTACAGTTTTGTTAGCCCAGGTGATGTTATTATGAGAGCGGTTAGGTCTCAGGTACTGTTTTTAAAGCTGTCCTTTTAAGTAATTTCCAACATCTGGGATCTGATAGTTGCTTAATATGCTGTCAGAAAATCAATGTGAATTTTTAAGTCAGTGGGCTAAAACATGCCAAACATCCATTATTATCCTTTTATATGTTGCTGCAGTGAGTTAGGGAAGAAGGGGGGGGACATAGCATGGATAGTCCAAACCTATTGTGTTGTAAGTTTGTGGTATGCACAGTTTGTTCTTGAGGCAATATCAGCTGACGTCCACCATGGGAGCAAAACATCATGAACCCCAGAACTTCATACTCAGTAAAGTCAAAACATTGTTTTTTGTCACAGACTGAGACTTTGGTCCCATTAATGGACTCGTAGGTTAAATGTGGTCGTTAGTTTGTAATGGGTTACCATGGGAAACATCCTCCTGTGAAATGTTAGAGACAAGTGTGTGCACACACATACACACACACAGGCTTGTTCACTAGAGGACATTGTTCAGATGCATTTCTTTACTGGCAGGACTGAGTCACTATTCAGTTCTAATTGAAAGTGGGCTCAAAGCAGCAGTGTGTCTGGTGGTGGGTATATGAGTCATGTCCCGTGTGTGTGTGTGTGTGTGTGTGTGTGTGTGTGTGTGTGTGTGTGTGTGTGTGTGTGCGTGCATGCGTGTGTTTTTCAGTAACCCTAATAAGGACATAACCTTGATAGAAATCTGAGGGTCTGAGGAAAATGACTCTGTAGTAGTTACCCAACAACTTGTCCCAGGAAAGCATACAGTGAAGTACATAAAAATGTATGGGAATGCAGATTTCAGAAATCAGGCATATCCAGCAGCAACAGAGCAAGCAGTCTCACTGGGTGCTACCTGCCCAGCCCACCTACCTGTCTGGCTGGTGAAAAAGATTGAATTTTGGACTTGCATTCATCGGGTGACCAGAAACTGCAAATGAATGCTAATTTGCCTTGTGTCTGCTGGATGTGTAAATAGTAGACCCTGACTGATACTGGATTTTTGAGGCTGATACAGTTATGGATATTTGGGAGTTTAAAGAATCAGATTTGGCCAATATTAGTTTTTTATTTTACAAGAATTTATAGCACAAACAAACCAGGGTCCCTTCATGTTTTTGCATTTTAGCCTTTGTTTAGACCATACAGCTAGGAAACAGAAAGAGAGAGGGAGATGATAAGCAACAAAGGACCCTGACAGGAATCGAACTGGAAACGTTGCGGTTATTGTATATGGTATGTGTCTTAACCACCCAGCCACCAAGATACCCTAAATTATTATTATTTTATTTATTTGAGTATTGTGAACAAGATATGTACTAAGTAGAATTTTGGATAGTAATGATAATCTGTGTATATATTTATCCCATCATAATTTCAGTAATATGTGAATTCAATGCAGTTCAAGGCTCTGAAGTAGTATTGCCTGTACTGCCTTAATTTTTTTATCAATTAAGTATAAATAGACAGATGTCACTGTGGCAGTCGAAGCAGTGTTTCATACAGTTATATTATACTGTTCCCTCCACTTTTTCAAAACAGCTGTAGTACAACTTTAGAACTTGTGGTTGTGAAGTTGTTGACTTGACACTTAAGTGCTGATGTTTGCACTGCACAGTGTGATGTGACAAATAAACTCTAATCTATACCGGAGCTATGGCATGAATGGCACAGCTAAATCAACTTCACATTGCTCATTTCTTCTCCATGCACTTTCATACACAGACAACGGAGAGGAAAATTGCCTTTCACTTGACCCTTGTGAGAAATTGGTTAAAGGAGATTGTTACTTGTTTTGGAGTATTTCCTGAGACTACACAGTAGAGGGGTGTTAGACAAGAGTGATCTTTAAGACAGCTGGACATCAGTTTGTCATATAGACAAACTAAGGATATATACACCAGTGGGTACAATAATCTGTAGAAAAGCTTGTAATATAGTCAGCAAAGTAGGTTAGATATCATCACATCATCGTCATTCAGCACCCTTTGCAAATTAAAACAGTGTTTAGCATTAATTAGACTAAATTACCCAGAATATCAGCGTGAAGCATTAGACTGAATACTGTGTCACGATAAACCAGATGGGCAGAGTACATTTGACGTGTGCAATGATGTGAGGAAAAAAAGCATTGTCTGTACAATTCAACCAATGTCCAAATTTTTCTTAAATTTAAATTTAAATGCAGGTCCACTGCAGTCAATGTAATTTCCATTTACACCATCTTGCATTTCTGCTATCTAAGAAGTCAACATTGATTTAAGTAGATGTGCCTGTGTAGATCTAAATATTATATTAATATTTATGACAAATTCCTGATTGGCTGATGATCACTTTTGTACCTAAAATGAAATATAAAATGGTTAATCACTGTTCCCTGTGACATGGCTAATAACTCTACTCACAATGTTTTTAGTGACAGTTAAATGTGTATGCTTTAAGAACCTGTCACATTTATGTTAACCTTCCACCAACAAAGGCTAATATTGCACACAGCATACCCAGGCTACTGTTACTGTACAGCAGTTAAATCACACAGAAACATGCCGACCATACTTTGGTGTTTACAGCCGGACATTATAGCTTTGTCATACTGTTTTAACCACGTGACATACTGTAAGTTGCAAACTTGTCACTATGGATGTGTTATGTTTGCTTAAACAGCAGGAGCGGAGGGCGGTCGTGTTTTTGGTGTCAAATGTGCTAAGTTGCTGCTGAGATCGCAACAATGTGTTAATGCGAAAATGTGTGGGAGCATGTTTTTTTTAGACAAGTCCTTTTACATTTTGTTGCCTTGTCTTAGAGATCACTTAACTTAAACTCAGTCCAAGAGGTAGATACTGTGCTTCACAACTGAGGACACTGCCAGTCAGCAGAGTTGAACCTGACGTCAGCCAGCACTGCTCAGTGCAAACAGAGAAAATGGAACATCCGGGCTCTCTGTGTGTGTTTTAAATGAAAGGGGATATGAGGTGTGAGCCTGAAACACAATTTCTGAGCCCCCCCTCCACCCCTCACACCCATCAACTTTACACATACAATATTATTAGGTGAGCACTTGTTTTAAAGTGTGACCAGACTCGAACAGTGGGCCCCCACCATGCGTTTCCCTCCTTCTTTTCAGTGTGTGTGTACTTGCCTAGGCAACAGAATGCCCCATTGTGAAGGCAGCACAGAGACCCTGTTATTGGCAGCTTTCTGAGTGGGAGGGAAGGAGCGCAGAGAGGGATGGAGGGAGAGATGGAGAGATAAATGAACTGAAGCAAAATGCTGGTTGGAAACTGCCAAAAATTAAATAAAAGCCTAGGAAGAAGGAAGTCAGCAGTTGATGAGTCCAAGACTACAGAATTTACGAAGCACAGACAGTTTTCTGTAACATTATGTGGGTTCAGGTGAAAACTCTTTGTTGATTTCAGCAGTTAAAGGAACACGTTGACATTTTTGAAAATATGCTTGCTTGCTGTCTTACTGACAGTCGGATGAAAAGATCAATATCAACTTTATCTTTCCGCATTTTGTACAGAGAAAGGTCCAGGTCATGTTTAGCCCAGTGAAGCACAAACACAGGAAGCAGGTAGCCTCTGTCAATAGTGAAAAGATAGATAGATAGATAGATAGATAGATAGATAGATAGATAGATAGATAGATAGATAGATAGATAGATAGGTCAGGTCAGTACCATACTAACAGACAAGACAATAAATAAATAAAAACACCACAGTACAAAACAGGAGCTGTGATTCTAAAAGACAAGATTTTTAAAAGAAATGTTGTAGCTACACGATACATCTTAGTAGAAAACTAATCATTAGTACACTCAAGAGTGAGCTGAGTTTTGTGCAGAATTCCTAATCCAGCTGCTGGATCAACGGAAGGACGTGGGCCATGAAAGTGGGTCCTACAACGGACCTCAGTGCCAGGATGAGCCTGCACTTTCTTTCCAAATGAGATGGTCTAGCCTCACAGACACCAAAACTAAAGGTGTGTTTGTTGGCTGTTTGGTCATAAAGTTTGAACTATTTAAGATAGTGTAAATACAGCTGGGAAACTTTCTAGTGGAATTTCATGATACCCGAGTGTACAATACAAGTTATGATGCCTTATTTATACACATGATGGATGACTGGCAAACAGTTCACAGAGGCAATGGAAAATATCCCTCAGCATAACTGTGATGTAATGCCCCATGATGCCTTCCAAACAGTTTTCACTCGATTGTGTATGTTTGAACAAACCAAAAAATATACCCCCAGAATAATTAACGGTGCTATAACAAAGTAATTCAGCACAAAGGTGCTTTAAATACACAAGATTCAATGAGTAAAAAAGCCAGGTTTGTCTAGGGAAGTATTTCAGTTTTAGAAGTTTGCTGTTTACTGTGCTGCTGCAAATGTGGGGAAAAAAAGGATCAGTGAGATTTTTCAGAGAAAAATATTTTCCGAGAAGGTGGCGTCAATAAGAATTACTATTACCTACTGTGCTACATTCTTTTGATCTTCATCACCCACACTGGGCTACTTTGGGAGAAAAATGTCGCATTAACCTGCTTGAACTCGTGTCTTAAATTGGTTTTCCTCATATCTGTCACAGGAAGTTCTGTGTTTGTATTTACAACTAGATCTCCTGGGTCATGTCATCCATTAACATGACATCTCTTTTAACTGTTATGCAGATGACGCCCAGTTGTACCTTCCAGTTAAGCCTCCTCCACTGAGCTTAGTTTGCTGCTGGTTTCTCTACAGGATGGCTTGTTTGATTTTAAAAAAAGAAAAGTCAAAATCAAGCCTGTTGCAACAAAATCTCAACGACGTTCTGTTTTTATCATCTTAGAAATATTGCGTAAGTAAGATTTGCTTTAACTTGTAGAGATACAGAGATTATCTGACATGCTTTTATCTAGTCATCCCTTGATGACTGCAACAGCCTCTTCACTTGTTTTAAAAAACAAAATACTATTGAGCGGCTGCAGACTGTGCAGAAGGCTTTTAACCAGAGCTAAGAGGCGTAACTGTGTGTTATTCAAACTTCAAACGTTTTCTTTTGTCTTCCTCACCCTCTATATTAGTATTTAACACTTGAGCCTCTTAATGCCATTCCTTAAAGACACCCACACACACACCCACCCACACACACACACGCACACACACTGAGCACACACACTGAGCAATCAAGGCTGATTAAGTGCTGACTGAGGTGAAAAATTGTGTCTGGTCAAAGATGCTGAGACCTGCTAGTTAAACCTGGGTGTGTTCAAATGTAATTTTTGGACTCTGTGCGTGTGCGTGTGTGTGTGTTTAGTTTATGACTAACACTCCAATGACGACTGAAGACCAATCATACTGTAATTCGGACTACATAAAGTGTTTCTGAGTTCCTCAATTCAAAAATAGGAACTGCATTTGATCAGAGAGCAAGATTGACACTGTCCTGTGGTCTCTGTCCTGTTAGAGGAAACATTTGACAGGAAATGAAATGGTAGCATTTCAACACACTCACACTGGTGAATAGTACTTCTCGGACTGGATGGTGTGGGTTACTGTGTGCTCACTCCACCTCCTCAGCCCTCACTTCCAGTCACCAAATGAAGTCAGGTCCTTTTCATATTTTTTATATTTACTGTTTTGCGTAATCTGTCACTCGTCAGGTCAGCTAATGTGTCTTTGTACTGCAGAGTAGATTCACCGAATATTTATGTGAAGTGAAACAACATACTTTCAGTTTCAGTTTTTTATTATAATCAAATCGAATCTTTTAAATTTAAAGTTTAACAATTAAAGTCCTAAAACATATTCTGCTAATGAAAAGTTTAATTTAGCGTAACATCGATTGTTTTATATGACATCATACATAAAGATTTATCAGCCTATAGTCAGTCTAGTTTAGACAGTGTAGGTTGTTGTTGTTGTAAGTAGATGCTAGAACAGATGTGTAAACTAACTACTAAGTAAATATTGCTAGTGCAGTTATGTCCTAGATTAGGAGTATAGACCAGAGTATAGACCACCTACTTATCCTTTAATATGTAAATGTAATTTTATCTGATATTCTGTCTTCATGAAGAGAATTTGTTACAGAAATATTAAATAATTCAAGCAAATCTTTCTCTTTTTTGTCATAATGACTAAAGAAAGAGTGTAAATTAAATTACACTCTTTCTAATTTGGTGAAATATGGAGCTAAAAAGTTCTCCAGCAGGGTGATTAGAGAACCTTGCATTGAGCTGGACCTTTTTAAAAATTGCAATCAAATGTACCTTCGCTTGTAATTGTTCACTTATGCACATGTAAGGTACAAGTGATGTTCAGGTCCCATATCAAGCTGTGTGTGTGTGTTGAGGAAAGACTGTGGTCCTGCCTGGGAAACCAGCAGCTTCCCCTGTGGTCAAAAGTGCGACACAGAGAGATAAAAACGTCATGAACACAGTAGGTGTTTGATTCATTAGTATTCTGACAGCAACAAAATAGCTTTCGGAGGTATGCTCCAGAGTTATTGCACTGTCAGAATTCATTTTTGCTGAGGTTTTTGCGATAGCTCCAGTTTATGCATCCTTACAGTCCTTACTGAGCTATTGCTTACAATCAGGCAGGTTTGCATCATGTGATTGCAGGGAGCTGGCACTGCCTGACATTGTCACTGATCTGCATGTGAAAACTTAAAAAAGAAAATGCTCATACTTGGTCAGTTTCAACACCGTCATGATATACATTATTCATATCCTAAGATGTACTGCATTAGAAAACCAACACCTAGAGTGGATGGTACGTTGAGTGAGTGCTAATGGAAAGGGATGGAGATGCTTTGTGGGAAGCTGATCTTGAATCCACTTAGGCAGCATTCAAGTGGGTGTTAGAGAGATGTTGAGAGAATTGAGTGAGTCTGTGTGAACGTGCTGTGTGCCAATACTTGTTGTGTCAATTACACTTCCTCCCATAGTGGTCTGTTGTGTGATGGTGCTACTTTACCAACTCTGTCTTGGCTGCTCAAAAAGAATAACATTTAAGTTAAGTCATTCTAAAGATTTGTGTTTTTATGTTTGTACAGCACTGAGATTGATATGTTTGCCTCATATGTGTAACACATTAGGAAGGGAATACAGATCTAACAGCGGTTTCCTTCTAAGTCATAATGAAATCAAATACAATCATCTGTCCTGAGCAATGACCCTGAGTAGTTACTGAATACACAATCCACAGTTTGTTCAAGCTGTGTACAGACACTAAAGTGAGCTGCAAATGACAGTGCTTATCAAAATGTCTAAACGGCTTGGGGATCTTACTGTCGAGGCATTAACACAACTTCCTCTTTTACCGAGGTGATTGTCATCCACACTAACAACAGTTTATCACACAACATTGACACTGCTGTTTACAGCCCTCCTCTTGCATTTATAGCATTGTCCTCTTGATTATTAATCATAATTATTTCTGTCTTTCAGGAAGTAAAATTATTATTGCGCTTTTGCACTATAACACATTTCCCAATGCAGGATTTCTCAAAATAGTGTAGTACGTAGGAAGTGTTTTTCATCATCTGGTCTATAATCAGACTAGTGAGACACACGATCCATTTTTAGGAACTACAAAGTTTTCAGTTTAAATCAGGAAAAAAATCTTTGTTTTGAGCTGATGCATGCTTGTTTTAATTGTTTCTCTTGAAAACCCCTTATTATACCAGTTATTTCCTCAAATGGATGCAATGTTTTTTGGTATACTGTACATGTTCATGTTTTTTCTCTTCCACAGGTTGTGTAAGCCATGATCTGAGGTGGACATACACTTGCACTCGCACACATCAGTCATGTCTCAGTCTGAATCCTGTGTGACTGTGTGGGACTGGTTATGTGTGCTTCGTCTGGAGCAGTATTCTGAGGCCTTTCAGAGCACCGGACTGGCAACGTTACGACAATGTCGCAACCTCACACCAGATCAGCTGGAGCAGATGGGCATCACCCTGCCGGGTCACCGGAGACGCATCCTGGCTAGCCTGAACAAAACGCATGGTAATGGTGACACACTATCTGACGCACCATCTCACCCTGTACAGTCTGAGAGAGATCAGAGATTGGAGGAAACAGGACATGCGAAAGTGCTGCAGACAGAGAGACCTGTGCCTATCCCAGTGGAAGAAAAACGAGAAAAAAGAGATGGAGAGACATCGAGACCTACACCCAGGGAAAGAGAGAAACCAGTCCCCAGGGAGAGACAAGTGTCCAGGATGAAAGAGGAAAGTGGGGGAGAGAAGAAGCCCGTTCCTGGACAAAGACAAACGGCACCTAGAGGAAGAAAAGAGGAAGAGAGGGATGGAGGAATAGATGGAGAGAGGGAGAGGCCTGTGCCTAAAGAGAGGACTAAGTTTCGCTCTAGTGCTCCAGTGGACTGTCTCCCCAGCCCCCTTGTCTCTCCAACTTCTGACACCTCTTTGCCCCCTGTTCCCCCACGAAGCACCCCCAACTGCCCTCCGCAGTGCTTCACCTCTTCCCTGAGCCCCTCACCTCCTGCTCGAACCCCTGCCTCCCCTAAACTGGACAGACATGCGGTTAAAGCCCCAGCTGTACAGAGCAGATCTGTGTGCCAGAGTTCCACCCCCACCAGCACCCCTACCCATACCCCAACACATTCACCTCTCCACCCTCCCAATTTTCCCTCTGCCCAAACTCGGCCCCAGACATTAGCCATCCGGCCACCATCCCAATATATGGGTAGTGATGGAGGTAGAAAAACTTCACCTGTCTCCCCCATTGCTTCACCCAGCGATGACAGAAATGCTCCACCTCTCCCTCCAAAAGTAGGGGCATTACCTAAAGGCCCTCCACCAATCCCACAGCGGTTTCCTGCACAGTCTCCCAGAACTCACAGGTAAGGCTATTTTTTTAATGGCTTTTTAAATGGATATATTAAAAGGGTGTGACCGCCCCTGTCCTTTTTTTGGGTGGATCTAAAACTACCCTCCTTTTCCTTTCACATTGTCTCTATCATTTGTGAAATTATAGCATTTTAGAGAAAAATACATTACAGAATAACTTCAGATAGCTTCATTCTGGTTAGTCACTCCCCCCTCAACTCTGTTTTAAATGTGCCTATCCCTTTTTTTTGTTTTTCACCCCCCTAAAAGTATCTGTACTGTGTGTTAACTTTGAGTGGAAGACTATTTAAAGAGTGAGTTTTAGTAATATGCTGTTCCTCTGAGTGTGTGAGGATGCTATATTGAAAGCAAAATAACAAAGAATAATGTTATAATTGTCAGTGGTGTGTGTTTGTGTGCGTTGAGTGATACATTTAACTGAGAAATGGTCAAGAATCTCACCTCTGTAAAATTGCATTAGTTCTTAGAGGATTGTGCTGCCACCTATTGGACAAGATGGAACAATGCATCTCTTGTCAACTTAAGTAGCAGTTTAGACACGATTTTTATTATTGGTGAGTGACTTTTAAACACTTCCTGAAATTAAAATTAGACACTTCCTGAAAATGAAAGGCTGAATCATATTGACTGACTGAGTAGACCTAGTGCTCAGTGGCCTGTTAAATATGGAAACATATGAATAAGACCTGTTGAGTGTACAACTATGAGCGAATTGAGCCTGCCTTTGAGACTGCAGTCTGTTTTGTGGTTGCTCATACCCGACCACTGGAGGTTGTGCATGTGTGTGTGTTTTTTTTTAAATGCTCTGTTGTGACCTTTTCTTAACTATTATATTCCTACATTGTATATAATATCCTGTGTTTAGGGCTTAAATGTTTTTGTTTTTTCGATAGTCATTTGTGCACTTTGATGTGTTTGCAAAATTGTGGATCTGTAAAAAGCACTTTATTTTTAAGAGGTTTCCCCTTTTTTCCATTAACAGTAGATTATCATTCAACTAGTTTCACTGATGAGACTGTTGCAGTCCTGTCATATGTCTGTTTATTTGTATGTTTGTGTAATTCTTTATTAGGAGGTCATCTTTCTTTTTTCTGTGTGTTTCGTCACCAGTAAGGGAAAAGAAACTTAAGCGTTGCCTCAGGCGTTGCAGTAGTCCTATTATGAGTAACATATCCATGTTCTCTGTCTGTGTTTTAAAGGGAAACTAGCTGTAGAGAGAGGGAGGAAGTCACAATGGAGAACAACACAGAACGGTTAAAAACTGTCCTCCTCATTAGCCTCTGTGAGTGACACAGGGAGAAAGAAAGAGAGAGTAATAAAAAGAGAGAGAGAGAAACAAAAGTAATTTGTTACCAGGAACTACTTTCAGACTTTCTGTAACCTCTCTACCGGTACACATTCACACGCTCTCGTCGCTCTCTTGTTTCCTTGTCAGTGTGCTTTGTTGCCTCCTCCCAGCCTCTAGTTAATGGTCATTTCCTCCTCCTTTTTTTTCTCTCCTCCGATGTGTATGTGTGTGTTTTACAATTGTTGTATCATCATGGAAGAGGACTCCTTTTGAACATGTCGGGACAGGTAACATTGGCACTAATCATATCTCTGCATGTCTTTTCTCAGTCTGTACTCGTCTTTAGCATGCGCTCTCCCCTTTTCATCCCCCTCCTCACTCTGTTCTCTGTTAGTGTTTCAAACAAGGAAGCCTTTCTTTCTTTCTTTCTTTGTTGCTGTGTGATAGCTGATTTTAGCTAGATTTTGAAGTTAGTGCAAATGTTACCGTGTTTACATGAGTTTGTTTGGCCTTGTCCAGAGTAAGGTAGTTTAGTGTTTTATTGATCCTGGGTGAGACCAGATACCCTTCCCTTTCCTGAGGCTGTAGTTTAATGAAGTGACATTGGTATTGAACCTGTATGTTTGTGACAAAACCAGTAAGATGGGATTTTGCAAAGGCATCCCTGGCATGTTTAGCTGTCAAGGTGTTTTCTACTGTGCTCTTAGCTTTACTGTTAGCGCTCCCTATCAGCCATGATATACAGACCGTTTTTCAAACAGAAGTTATAAATAATGTGCATTGTTTGTGTGTCACAGCATAGAATAGCTTGTTGCAGGTCTTGTACACCAAACTGCAACATTTAACGTGTATTTAAGAGCAGTAAAGAGAGGGAAGCTGGGCAATAAACACATATGCTATCTTAAAATGCCTCTCATCTGTCAACACAATAACTAAAGGGTCCATTAGCTAATGTCAGTTGATCTAGGGATAAAGTGTAGACATTTACCCAGAATAAGTTCACATACACACAGTGTGAGAGGACAAAGGAGCGGTCATTGAGCAGGTTAAATATAGCATCTAGCTAGCAGCCCCCCTCTCACCACTCTTCCTCTGAGAAAAAGGAGGAACTGTGTCAACAGGTCAGTTTCCCTTCATTGTGGGTCTTGTGTATAATTTTCTGACCTATTATTAAACAGAGCTAGTGAATAGAATATTTATTTAGAGTCTCAAGTTTATGGTTAGTTTAGCTACTTTTTGACTTGTAGCTTACAGTCCAACAGCCAACATGTTAAAGCTGTGCTCTCTGTAACTTCAAATTGAGTAGGTTGTCTCTAAAGTACATTAAACTGACAGGTTCTATCGCATGATTGTTTGAGCTTCTCTGACATGTCCTGTTTTCCTATTTGGCAAACCTTTCCTGTTTTGACCTTAAAGAAACCCAGTACTTGTTTTCTACTAGTATTTGACTCAGGCGTGGTGCAGATAATTATTTGTGAAACAAAACTGAAGATTTGTTTGGAAACTAAGTGACATTTCATTTTCTCTGTTAGCTGTACTGTGTGACTCATATCTCCTTACGTCCTATGCAAGTGTAGAAACTGATCATTGTGACGGTAATGAGAAGGAAATTCACAAAAGACAGAGGAATAAAGAGGAACTTTCACAATACTGGATGGATAGAAACCAGGCCTGTGTGCTCACTCTTGACTTTCCCGTTAGCATGGAAATAGCATAGGCTGTTTAACATTGTGTGAAAGAATTAATTTCACAATTTATGGATTTATGTGTCTCTATGACTAACCTAAAACTATACTATATACTATAGAGTAGTAACAATGTGGAATTCTTTATATACAGTATACTGAAGCCTATGTATTTGTAAACATAATAGTAAAACATCATAGTGTGACTTTGTATGAAGGAGGAATTGTGGATTATGAGCATGCCATTATTCATAGCCAAAATACAACAATGTAAGAGATATGTTTAGATTCAAGGCACTGTGCTTATGTGCCTTATGTTCACATTCAAAACCACATTAATAAGCGTGCTGGTTTTATGTTTGGCACGCACTTGGATTTAATCAAACCTAACAATCCATCAACTGTATTTTGCAGCTTTGTTGGACTCTGCAAATGAACCAACATCAAATACACTAAAAACACCGTAAACAAAAGCAGGTTGGCACTTCATTTTTGATCCGACCCACTTGACTATAAGACTTTTTGGACAAATTCCACGGCTAGAGTTGAAGCTGACCCGTGTAGAAGAAGAATGTAATGTGTTCGTGTCTTGACGCAGGGATTTTCCTCTTTGTCAGCCAAGTTAAAATTCCTGCTCTCTCTCACTCAACGTTATGACTCCCACAAACTAACTGTGCTTCAGTATGTGACTAGTTAATGTTAGCATAGCAAGTAATGCACAGAGTAGCTAGAGCTAGACAGACAAGGAGCTTGGTTTTCTGGTCCTGCTAATAAAGTGTTCACTGTGCCCTCTGAAGTGGCGATAATCATGGTAATGACGGTAACAGAAATTGTTTGCGGTATTGTTGCCATTATGTTTCATTACGGTATATTGTACAACCGGTACATCTCTAGGGCACACATACTGTGTTTGTGTGTGAGTGTTTACAGGGGATCCAGAAGTATGCCGTGTTTACATGGAGATCTTGCAGAGTGAGGCAGGTTCAGACTTGCTGCTAAAACCAGAAGCACAGAGAGAAAACTAGACAGTCAGAAAGAGAGCAGAGAGACCCCAGTTTGCCGCTGCTCGGGGATCAATTCTCGTACCACTGAAGAAAACTCAGGCTCCAGAGCAGCAGTCAATTATTGAGTTACCTAAGTGATTATTTTTCTTTTTTTTTTTTTCATGCAGTTTTTAGAGAGTTGTAACTTTTCTGCCTGCAACCAGACTTTCTTTTTGTATTGGGAGCCTGGAATGAAATCTCAAAAGTTGTTATCTTTGTAGTTTTTACTGTGGAATGAGAAAAGACAAGACAGGAGGGGAGAAGGGCAGAAAGGGAGAAGGGCTTTCTTTCCAACAGAGGATGCATAGAATCAGCCGTCTGTATGGGATTTTCACCCGATTTCAGATTACCATGGTGTCCGAGGACTTATCTCCAGGTCTCCAAACCTCTGCTGACCTGTCCTGTACCCCTTTATCCCCCAGCCCCTCTCCCACAGTCACTGAGATACAGAAAGACCAAACTCCACAGGTCCCACCTCGCATCAGGACACCGCAAACTCTAGAAAACGCACAACAGTCAACTCAACCTGACACTCAGCTGGCTCTGCCTGCTAAGAGTGCTTCCCAACCTCCAAGTGAGTCAAGTAAGTATTTAGATTATTAGGTAGTAATTAGATAGCGATAGTTGAGAGATGATATGAAATGAGTGAGTGAGATGGGGAACAACGTGCTGCTGGGCTGGATTCAGTCCAGGGATGTTGCAGTTCATGGTTGGCGTCTTAACCCCTAAACCACAGAGGTGCCCCTGCATATAATTCTTATTTAACTTTTCTCTTGTTTATGTGTTTAAAAGGACTACGGGCTGAATTATATTGAACCTAAAGTTCTGTATATACAGTAGAGATAACAGGGAATACCATGCAACTATGAATTGTACAAAAATAGAACTTTACTTTCTGTCAATTTCTGCTTAAATTATGCTCAAATATTTTTAAAATGTACTGCATGTGACAGCTCTGCACAGGGTGAAACTTAACAGGACCCTATTGCTATGTATCGCACATAAACCTGGATTAAAAGGACTAAACCTGATGTTGTTTTTATCATTAATTTTTGATTAATGTTCAGTGTTTCTCAGAAATATAAAAAATAAAGCCTAAATAAAGCCTATTAGACTTGACACATTCATCTGGTTAAAAAGTTGAGAATAATTTTGAAACCTAGACCTACACTGTTTACCTCAGCTACTGAGGGGTGTTTCATAATTTGACAAAATTTAATTTCTGTAAAGCTGTTTTAAATCAACAAACTGTACAGTGTAGCTCGTGTCAGATTTATCACAATTTGACATTTGGGCTGCAGTTATTGTTTAACTAAAATGTAGAACTCAGACCTTAAAGAATATGTGCTTATGGATATATCTCCTTGCATCAGGCTACGTTTACTTGAATACTGGTCTTTGTAATTAAAAGAGTGAAAGTAGATCATTTTGACCCATGGCTGTAGCCTCACAGTGAAAGTAGCATTTCACTCTCATTGTAAATGTCATGTAAATAAAATGAAAGAAATGAAACAGACTGTGCTACCTGTAAAAACTAAGTAGTTATGTCAACTAAAAGAGAACCACTGCAGCTTTCTCCTCCTTCATTGTGAGTTGCATCTATGCTTGATGTCTCAGATCTCTGTTTTAAGGTGATAATTGTGCATTTAGTAAACCCAGTCTGATCAAGTTAGGTCGGAGTTATGGAACAGGTGGTACAGATTTCAGGCTTACTTGAGCCTGGCGTTTCAAGTAGAGTCTCAATATAGTTGAACCCACAGTAGTATCACCAGGACAGTTTGTTAAAAGTTATTTTTCACCTGGAAGACAAAAGTGGAAAGACTTTGGGCACCTGTGCTTAATAAAAACATCCTCCGTACCATCGTGTCTGGTCCTGGTCCTGAGTGCCAGAGGGAATATGACTCTGCTTAATATTTGTTATTTAGACTCTCAACCTGAAAAACTAGTTCTAGTAGAGAGACAGCCCTACCCCGCTGACGAACTGGTACCTGGTATATGCCCAGTGACGCTCTCAGCTGTTCTTCCCAGACCATTTAGTTTCTGTGTTCACAAACATAGATTAACACAGCCGACACTCCAGCACCAGATAATTAGAGTAACTGTTGTAATCAGTGCTGGTATTTACTTTTAGTTGTATCCAGTTTCCCTAAACTTGCTCTTAACCAGCAGGTGTTTTACTGCATTTCCCAGATTAACCCTCAGAGAAAGTATGTAATCATGTGGGTTGCATGTGAACTGCTAACTGAAGCTGTACAACTCGATTTGTTCTCATTGTCTGCTCCCTCCCTCAGGGTTGGGTTTATGCGATGATAATTTTGATGACTACGAGGATCCAGACTTGTTTTACCCCGGTGTTCATCGAATGAACACACCAGACAAGGTAAGTGAGAATGTTTCCTTCTTTTACATCCTTCTTCCTCTTCTCCTCCTGAACAATGTGAATGACGGCTTTCTCCCCCAAAAGGATATGTCCTTGCAAGTTCCCGGACGTGGGGTCAATGTACGGTGCAATTCCTTGTGCAGCGATGATGGGCTGTTGGATGATGATGAGTGAGTCATGCATCAACACACAAACAAACCCATTAACACAAAGCCAGAAACTCACACTAAGGCTGTACAATAGAAAGAAGCCAACAAGCAACCACAGAGAATACACTACCTATGCTTGAGTTGTCTGTGCCATAAAGTTATCTGTAATTATCTGTCTTACTAGTATAGTTTTGTGTAGATGTCTGACTCATAGACTGAGCTGTCTCTGAATTTTTGGGAGTGTTGTCATTGTAGAATGTGATTATGAAAGTGTTGGCTTGAGCTTAAAATGTTGGCAGAAGGTGAATCGAGACAGGCTTGACCACATTACGTGATCCAGTAAGTCAAACGGTGGTACTCCGTTGGAATGTCCTCTTTCTTGACAATCTATTTCATCCACGAATGAATAAATCTCTATGCACAGAAGCATGATAGTACTCTTTCAACATTTGCATTTACGCACATTACCTGGCATGGTAAGGTGTAGAAAGTTCAGAGCCTTACAGTAAATACTGTGAATATGCAGTGCAGAGTATACCTGTATATTGACTTTTAACGATTTGTTGCAGTAAATGATTGGCTTACTCGGCTCTCTAATCTTTGTAGTAGTTGTAAGTACACAAAGCAAAAAAATCTGACCTCTCACCATCTCACTGAAACTTTTAAAAATTAGTTTTTACCCTTGTAGACTGTGAATCATTTGTAAAGGTTCAGCTGTTGAGCAAAAATAATAGGTTTCTTTCTGTTAATATTGTTTACTAAGTGTGTGTGTGTGTTTGTGTGCTTTTTCTGTGCATCCAAAGTCCTACCCTGTGGCAGGATGGGGGCCTCAGCAACCTGCAAGGCAGTGTCTACCTGCCAAACACTGGCAGACTGAATTCAGCCACTAAAGAAGACGGCTCGCAGCTCGCTGCTGTCATCAAAATGGGCTGGCTGGACAAGAATCCACCCCAGGGGTATGAATGACGACACATACACACACAAGCTGAGGTTCTGCTAAAAATAAAAAGGGCATCAACCAGTGTGCCCTGAAGACGGCAAAATCAAATTTTGAGGGGAGATTTGCTGCTATTCCTGATGTCACCGTATAAACTGTGAATCTTTCAGAACAGCTCACTGGTGTCAGAAAAGCACACACGCTCAGTTAACAGTTAAATCCCGGTGAATTAAGGTATCCACGCTGTGCCAGCGTAAGTGTAATATTTCGCATAATTTTGGAGAGGTGTGAGTGTATGTCTGTGACATTGAGTTTGTCTGAGCAGGAAACAAGTGAAAATGATTTACTGAAAACGTGGAGCTTCTGCCTGTTTTTAAATTATTTATCTATTTGTTTTTTAACATTTATTTAAAAATGTGTGTGTGTGTGTGTGTGTGTGTGTGTATATGTGTATGTATGTATATATATATGTGTGTATATATATATATATGTA